>PVLA01007021.1:0-112615 GCA_004027455.1 Hydrochoerus hydrochaeris | reverse complement strand
TAGTAGTAGTAGCAGCAGCAGCAGCAGCAGCAGCAGCAGCAGCACATGTCCAGATTATACCAGGTAAGACCATTTGCAGACAGCACATGTAAAGCCAGCCATGCCATAGGAAGATGGCAATGTTTGTGACAAACATTATTGCTTTCTGTATCCCAAACTTTGTAACAATCCAGAATGTATCCACTGCATAAACTTAACTGATTGACCTTATGAATAAAGCACAAAATCCAACAAACCAAAAAACGTTGAAGATAAAAAAGGACTTCTGATTTCTGACACATGCCTACTTGATTTTTTTATGATACGAGCCTTGTGTAACACAGACTCTGACATAGTGTTTCTGGATCACTCTGGAAATACTATGCTGCATGACTAATTCCCATTTTATTCTAAGCATGCCACTTTTTTATCATGTTCCCTTGAAAATTCACCATAAACTTCAAGCTTTAATTGTTACTGTTCACTAAAAATTGAGATATAATCTTCAGAAGTGTTCTCTTCATATTTATTCTCCTAAAGGAAGAATCTACCTAAATTTAACTTTCTTGTGCAAACAGTTAACCATATATTCTAGATTTTCCAAGTGAGAAGAGAAGACAGGCAACTTTAAGTGGTTACATCTGCCCCTTCTTTCCTTGATGGTACTCAAAGGTCTTGCCTACTGGAAGATCATAAAAAGTATCATTCTGTATTTTCTTCTAGTGTTTCTAGAGCTTAATGGTGTATGTTTCCAGCTTTCATTATTTTCAGATTTTTTTTGTTTACATAAGGTAGAAGGCTATTATTTTTTTCACTTGGGTAATCAAATGCCCCAATATCATTTGTTAAATAATTCTTTTAATGACCAGAAATCCAATGACCAAAAATTTACCATGTACTAACTTCTCACAAGTGCACCAATTTATTTCTATACTCTCTTCATTATTTGCTCAATTTCTCTGATAGCAGCACACTGGTCTATTTACTAACACGTATAACATCCAATCTGATGGGGTAAGATAATTTTGTTTCTCAAAGTTTTTGTTTGTTTTTATTACTCACATTTTATTCAAATCAATTCTACTTGTCTTTCCAAAAAAAAAAAAAAACCTCAGTGAGTAACTTTTTAAACAGACAAAAAGGAAAAAATAAAATTTTTACAACACTGATATTCCTATCCATTAATAAGCAGATATATAAAGCTACACACACACAATCTTTCAATGTTTGATTGTAGCTGGTTCCCTACCCCAGCACAAGTGAAGTTCCTTATTTATAAGGTGACATTTCCGTTGTGAAATCACATCTTAAGAGCCACGGGGACATTACTGATCACTTATTCCAACACCTCTTGTAATACCAGTTATGTTTTCCCCAAGTCTATTTAAAAGAATCCTTTTAAAATTAAACAGAATTATTACACCTTTTACATGCAAAGTAGTACCTGTACCATACAAAAAGGCAAATAAGTACACTACATTCTTTGCAGATTGCTGTGAATTTGGGAATCCCTTTAGATGGGAGTTCAGGCTTGTGCTCAAAAAATGGGAACACACTGAGAACCCTGAGTGCCTGCCCTTGAGACAGCTCCAAGACTTTTACACACTCACATTTCAAGGTAAAGTCATTCCATTATAGCATTGTGCAGGGCCCAGCCTTCACGGTACCAAATCTTCCCTTCCCCATTTGTCTCATCCTGTTCATTAAGAACAGAAATCCGATACCCAGCCCAGAATGGAATAAGCCTGAGACCCCAATTTTAAGTGTCTGGCTGCCCTGTGATGCTTCAGAAGCTAGCACTCTTGGGTGCTGCCCTGGGAGGCTTCTCCTGCAGGACCAAAAGTACCCAGGTATTTCTTTCTTTAAAAGCTGTCTGAGCCAGAATGTAAAATATTTGACATGAACAAAGACCCATGTCATACCAAGTACCCCTACATGTCATACCAAGTACCCCTACATGAGGAGAAGGGCCAGGGTGATTTAAAAAGTGTTTCAAGCATTTTCAGCAGCCCATCTGCACTCTGCATATGTAGACCTGCATGTCCAGATTATACCCAGAGTCTCTCAGCAGAAAAACTTGTTAAAACTAAGCTTTTCACTGTTCAGGTGATGGCACTGTTAGGAAACGAGTAATGTCTCCTGTCTTCTCCCTGGAAAGATGCCCTCCACCCCAGCCTGTCTTCCAATATAAAGTAAAGCTAACCTTCATTTTAAAGATCTCTCTTCTATTTTATACCGCAGACAAATGCATGCAAACACACATAAAGATAAATCCTAAGGGACAGTGATGAGTCAGTCTTTAGACTGAGTTTTGGTGGAAGAACTGTTGCTTCCTGACTGAAAGGAAGTGCGTCCACACTAAGCACCCTCTGAAGGAAAGAGCAGTAATGTTAAGAAAAACTTCCACCCAACACAAGACGCAAACTCAATCACACCAAGCTTGGTGTCAAACCCTCCAAGAAAATGATCTCACTTTCTAACAACGACAGACTGTAATGAATGAAGTGCAACCTGGAGTGATTCATATTCCTGCTATGAGTGACTTACACACCTGTTATCCCTGGGAAAAGCACTTCAAAAGTTGAAAACACAGTTACCCAGCAAGTGATATGTTAGTAATCAGTGACGGTAAAGCACACCCCAAACACATCTCATGCACACACGAGAGTTCTGCGTGCAAGAGCAGACTCATGATACCAACTCATGGCACACCCAACTCTTTTCCCATGCTCCAATTTTGGCCTAGCCAAAAAAGGTTGCTTAACTCTGTAAATACAGCTGTTTGGCGAAAGAGATGTCAAGTATTTGCCATCTTGAAAGCAAAAACAATACACATCTTAATAACAGGAAAATAAATTTTCTTACACAGCCCTTGTGCTTTGCCCAAGCAAGGCTTGAATAATTTTACATGTTTAAAAACAGAAAAGAAAAAGCATGTGAAGAGACAAGTATTCATGATTTCATGGAATCGGTTGTGATGACATATAACTTCACTGACAGCGTTTCTTAGAAATGTGGCTCAAATCAAGTGAGAAAATTCTCAGACCTTAACCTTTACATCATTCGGCCGCATGACAACAGCAAAAATTTAAGTGACAAACATGATAAAGGCAACGACAACCCCAAAAAACCTGCAGTAAAAAACGGAGGCATTGTGTGTATGCACTCTACAAGCAACTGTTTGCCAAGAGATGAAAACAAGACTAAAAACCCTTTCTGCAAGGCTCCTGCATCTGAGTGATTTCCGAGCAAGCAATATGCCTGCCAGGAACGAAGGAGCAGACCTTGCTCCTGGAACGCTTCAAGCAAAGCCAGCCTACTGGAAAAATGGAACAAAAAATAAAATCCCTGCTTGGCAAGTACTGCTTTTGAAATACAGCTACGCTGGGTGAAATGCCTTAGCTGAATTAGCATGTCTTTTAATAACTTTATGTTGAGATACATTCTACTCTTAAAAAAGAGACTTTAAAAGTTAGATACCCTAAAATCACAGGCATCTTCCTAAAATATATATGTACCACTGTAGACTTTGAAAGTTAAATGAAGATGAGGAAAAAAATATGCCACTCTACTTAACACAACTACGAGAGCTACATTTATACTTAGAATGTACTTTTCAGTCTGTACCAAATGTGGACTTCTACTTAAGGTTCAGGTTGGGGGTCCTCCTTAAGACTGTGAAACCAAACCCCAACTTCCTTATGCCCCAAAAGCCTACTACAAATCAATATAGTGGATTACACTGGAAATAATTCTGTCAGGAATCTGGAATTTTAACCTGGTACCAATACTCTTGTGTAAGTGTTGGTGTACATGTAAGACTCCGAAGTGTAAAAACAAGGAGATGGGTGACTTTGGTTCATTCAGCAAAAACCTGCTTATTAAATACATGCTGTTACATTCTATTAGTACTCCAGAGGCTCCCCCTTATATCTTCTTGTCCCCCTCCTTCTTCACCACTTGCATTTTACCAGCTTCCAAGAAGCTGAAGAAAAGCCATTTCCAATGCAAACTCACTGTCTTTGACTCATTATGGTATTGAGTATTTGTAGATAAGGAGGATTGAGAATTTAGATTTCAAATTCAAAACGTACTCAAAATGTGATTTAACCTCAGACTATGCTATGTGCCTAACAGCTAAAATCACCAGATTTTTTCTATCTTCTTCCCTCTGTTATTATAAACTTAGCATCTGGAAACATTATCTGCAGACAAAATGCAGCTAAAGAAATGGTTTCTTGGTTCAACCTAGAAACACCAGTAAACAACCATGGGAAGACTACAGAAATCAAGACTTAATCACCCTTTCATTCATCCTGTAGGACAAAGTTCATACATCTACCCTCAAGATTCAACTTAATTCAAACCTATTCTTGCTAAAACGATTTAAGATTCAGAACAGAGACATGGACAAACCATCCAAAAGACAACGAACTTTCTTACAGCTAACCTGCATAACCCTCCCTTATCCTGAGATTCAAGGGCCTACAATTTCCCACTAGGCGTAGGAGTCAGGGCAGGCTAGGCCAGCAGCCTGCTCACAGGAGTGATGCACCTGAAGGACTCTTTCCTGTGCAATCTGTCTTCGCTGTTTTTCTCCTGCAAATGTTCTCATCTACAACTCTGCTCCAGAATGTACAATACAGTCAAGCTGGCTGAGCTGGAGGTGCAGGCTAAGATTGTAACAGGATCATTTTGCCTTGGTGCAGCCAGTTAAGGCTCCTGGAGAGAGGACACCCAAAGTGGTTTTGGAGGGGGTCACCTGGCATACAGGAATTTACAGAAGAGTAAAGGGCTGCAAAGCTAAGCTCAGGTCTGGTACAAACAGCAATCACTTACTCCATGGCCTGGCTACCAAAAACACAACAGGGGGTCGGTGGTTAACTGATGTTCCAGCAGTGCCTGCTGTTGTCACCGACATCCAATTTATACCTGTCACTAAGGAAAGGGCACGTCTAACCCAGCAAAGAGTCATTTTTCCTTCCAGGAGGACAGTCGTTCGCAGGGAGGGGGAGGGGGCGTGGAACCGAGGGTCGCTATCAGGTGAAGCAGCGGGGACTTTCTGCCTGGGCGGGGGCCCACGCTGGCCACTGCAGGGGAGGGCTGGGCAGAGGGGAAACGTTGGGGTCGGGGCCGGGTGGGGGGAGCAACCGCGTGCAAACCATGTGGTGGGACGGGGGACGGACCCCCAGGACAGGACGCAAGCCGGGGTGCAGACAGAGCACCAGCGGCTGGTTACCTTAGGATGGAGGGGGCAGGGACAATCGGGATACGGAGGTCTGCAGAGGCGGCAAGGAGGGAAGGCTGGGGCAGGGTCTCCGGCAAGTGCGACCCGGAGCTGCAGCCGGGCACACGGCAGGACCCGGCCTCCCGGGCCAAAAGGCGTGGCCGGCGTCCGGATCGCGTGCGGCCCCCTCCTCGCAGCCGGCCGGGCCCCCGCCCCCACGCCCGCAGCGCGCTTACCTCCACACCTGCCCCATCTGCAGCAGGTGGATGACCGACTGCCAGATCCACACGGAAAGGCGGCACAGGCGCTGCGCCCCCGGCGTGGCCGAGGGCCCCGCGCCGGGGCCGCCGCGGCCGTAACCGGCCCCCATCATCGGGGGGCCCCGGCTGCTGAGCCCCTCCACGGCGCCCAGCCCGCCGCCCGTGTAGTCCTGCACGAACCAGCGGAAGCTCAGGCTCTGCACCAGCAGCGACGGCACCAGCACGAAGAAGAGGGTCAGCCCGAAGTAGCCGTAGTCCCCCTTGCGGTAGTAGTCGAGGGCCAGCCACAGGTCGGTGCCCACGTCCCCGAAGAAGACCAGCAGAGCCAGCACGATCCACAGGCAGTCGAGCCACGGCCGCTCCGACTGCGGCGCCGAAGGCTGCGGCCGCTCGGCCGGGGGCGTCGGGGGGCGTCGGCCGGCGGCCCCGGGCTGCAGCGGCTGGTCCCCCCCGTCGGCGGCGGCGGCGCTGCGGCGCGGCTTCTTGCCCAGGAGGGAGCGCAGACAGGCGGAGCGGCAGCCCCAGTAGCACGAGGAGGTGTTGCAGCAGTGGCAGATGTGGAGCGAACTGCTCTCGCCGGGCTCGCTGCCGTCGCCGCCGCCGCCGCAGCCGCCGCCCCCGGGCTCCCCGTCCTCCTCGCCGCCGCTGCCCACCGCCTCGTCCAGGTTGTGCAGCTGGGCAAAGCCCACCCCCACGCCGCCGCCATCGGATTTCGCCGCCATCTTGACTCTCTTCCCAGCTCCGGAGGTTGGGGGGGGAGGGACGGGTGGGGGAGAGAAGGCAGGGACCGGGGAGGGGGGGAAACGAATGGAGAGGAAGGGGGGCGGGGAGGAAGCGGGGGAGCAAACGAACGCGGGGGGGAGTGGGCCAGGGAACCCCCTCCGCTTCCGGGTAGTCGGCGTCACTTCCGGGCGAGCCCCCCAATCGCACGGCGCCCGCAGCTCCCCGGCCCTACCCTCCCGGCCAAGATGGCCGCCCTCCTGTGCCTCAGCTGCTGGGCGGGGGGCCGGGGGGTTCTCCCCGCCAGGGCTCCCCTTCCCCTCTTCCGTTGACCCCGAAACCCATCAGGTTGACCCTTCGGCGTTTCAGAATCCCGCTGGGCCGAGTGAGGCGGTCCAAAGTGATCCCTGGAGGGGGCAGTGCCAGACGTTTTGGGGTCCCCTTCCTCAGCGTCGCAGCTCACAGCTTTCCTCCTGGAGAAACGCCCCCTGACACCCTCCCGGCTGCTGGCGGAGGGGCGGGACCTCTGAGGGAAGGGGCGGAGCTAGTGCAAAGCAGGTGATTACGTGTCACTTCCGGGAGATAGGATGACCTCATTGTGTAGTTAGACGCCCCCCCATCAAGATGGCAGTGTCTCACCTTTTGGCTGTGTATTTTCTTCCTCCTCCTACAGTTTACTCTTGTTTACTTACTTAGGGGTGGGCTTTAAAAACCCATGAGTCAGTTGAGATACTCACAATTTACTGGTCCTCTTCTGTTTTGATATCTCTCCTCCTCTTAATCTCTGTAGACCCCCTGATTTTCCTGTCACTGACAACTTTGCATCCTATGTAATAAAGTTTTCACCATTCCTTTAAGGAAACATCAGGCAAAATCCAGTTAGAAATCAGCGTGGTGTGTCTAGCGTGTTGGAGGAACAATTAAATGGACATGTTGTGACCTTGAATATATTTTCTATGCAGTCAAAATATATTTCTCTAAACTTTTTTTAAAGTATGTGATTTTCAAATTCCATGACCTTAATTTGGAAAATTCAAGCTACTTGAATGTGTGAAGATTCTCTTTCTTAATTGTTTTAGTGCTAAGGTTCTGTGGGTAAACACGGCTTTAAATGAGTGAAAATGTTATTGATGTGCTATATCATTTAAAATAGGTTCAGGGGATGCTACTGCTACTCGAACATACTTAACAAATTACCAAGTGAAGCAGCACTTAATGGATTTGAATTACAATGACCTTTCGTGAAAGCATATTTTGAACCAAATAGGGTGGGCTATATGGTCACAGTTGTGACTGATTAGGTGAAAAATTTTGAGATTAAAAAGAGAAAGAAAGAAGACACCTGGATTTATTCATCAACCTTCCTATTTTAACTTATTTTCTCATTCTTTATACTCCTCACTTACGTAAAATCTAATAATGCCAATAACTTTCTTTAAAAGATTAAGAAGACAAATTAAGTAGTATGTGTGTGCCATTGAATTGCCTTTGACAACTTCAATAGTTACTTTGATGTATGACATTCAATGCTAGAGCACACTGCTAAATTTGAGAGTGGGGGGGTGGGAATACAACACACGATTTTTTGTTAGTGTATATGCCAAGGCAGAACCTATAAAGACTTGGAGGAAATGCTTACAAGTAATTTATGCCCCAGACATTGAGGGGAGAGGGATGATCCTGAAATCTACTTTTGGAAACAAATCATGTAACTGTATCCATTTATTTCCTACAATGATTTAATCCTCTCTTTTCCTATGATAATAAGACTTAAAGCTAACAAGTAAAAATTAATTCTGCATACAGATAGAATTCTAGGATTTATTTTTACCAAATTTGAAAGAATAATACCTTAAATAGCAAGTGTAGAGTACAATTGCTCAGGTTTAGAGACTAGTTTCATTAAAATGGTAACATGAATAATGTGAGCAAGAAAATCTCCTTAAACCTCAGTTTCTTCCTTTAAAGTATTTCAAAACTTTACTGGGTGACAATTCATACAAACTCAACAAGATGCCCAATAGGACACCAAATAAATGCTGACTGCTTTTGTTATTCTTGCCATTGTTGTATAGTATTTTTATAATGCCAATATATGTCTACCTATATTTCATTGAGTGTATTTGGTCTCACCAATAAAAGAAAGCAATTTGAAATACGTCTTGGAACTAGATGCAATTAATTTGTGCTTTTAAATATATTTTTCCTATTTAAGCTGTAAGGCTATGAAATGAGATACAAAAGCAAGCAGTAATGGCTTATTCATCATTCCTGTTTCTCTGTGCCCTGGAAGAACATAATCTACTAGTGAAATTAGCTAAGTAAATTACACTCACTATATAGGGCTGACAAATGAGATTATGAGTCAAAAGTGTTTACCACAATTGACATTTCAAATAGAAACATAAGATTCACAGACTGTCAAGTGATTTCAACTTTATATTTGCTGGTTCAACAGTTTTATCTTTCTTGTCACTTTTGGAAGGGGGATGTATGGTAGAACCCAGAAGGTTCTAAAATTAAAATCACTTGTAGTGACAGTAAACCTATCATGAAGACTCATGGAAAGATTAACATAAATTTGAGCTGTGTTTTGAATGGTGCTTTTTAAGTTAGAATTTGGGGCAAATGTTCCAAGTAAATCCAGTACTTAGCTCAGTGTTATATACATTGTGAGCACTCAATAAATTTAGGGTAAACAAACAGGTTAACTGATTAATTTTTCTGGATAACCAAAAAAAAAAAAAAAACACTTAACCAGAGATTTAACCATTCAAATGCCAAAAATATACAGTATTTTATATTTTGCTATATAAATCTTTATAAAATTCATTGATCTATTACAGAAATACCTAAAACCTTTAATCAAATAAGGAGGAAATAAATGAATTCATTGCCCACTGGCCTGCTTTCTGCACACCAGGCCAATGGGTAACCGTTTGTTTGTTTGTTTTGTTGTTGGAAATTGAACCTAGAGCCTTGCACACATGCTATACTCCTGAGCTACACCCCTTGTCCCAGTTAAACTTTGGTTGACCTTGAGCTGGCCTTATGCTAAAAGTCTCTGACTACTAGGCATCTTTGGTGGTGCTGGAGGTGGTGGTAGTGGTGGTTTTCTTCTTACATTGTTTCTTTAAACTTTCTGTTGTGTTCATTTATTTAACATCTTGAGCCCCAATACTTCTGCTCTTATGGAGGATGAGAAGCCAAACATCAAAGCATGTTACAATTATATAACTATTACAAATGCATTTTTAGAGCTTCTATGAATATAGTAAGACAGCGTTAACATGGAGAAAGAAAGTTGTGACATAAATTTTAACTCTGAGGCTTTTCTTCCCAATTCCCTGCTGTTTTCAGAAAAGCAAATAGGAAACATTAGTGTTGAATGCAGTTAGGTATTAAACACTGTCTCAAACTTGATTCTCTTTAATCTTACGAAAGTCCAAAAGGACATAGGAATTTATTCCCCATTTTAGTTATTGAGAAAACACCCTCAGTCCTGCCAAAATGACTGAGTCACAACCTTGGGAGATAAGGTAGGCCTAGGTTTCTTTCTTTTTTTTTTTTTTATCGGTACCGTGGATCGAACTCATGACTGCATGCTTGCAAGGCAGGCACTTATGCCGCTGAGCTAAATCCCCAGCCCCATAGTCCTAGGTTTCAATCCAGTCCAAAGCCTGTGCCATCTGCCCTACCATCACCTTGGCCCAGGCATTAGTGATGGCTTTCAATGAAGTCAGTGTCACTGTGTTGTCCACAGGAGAGACCTATAGCTAACCTATAGCTAAGCTAACCTATAGCTAAGAGATGGAACACCGGAATTGCAGTATGGGGATGGCCCTCAGCAAAGGCGTGGCAGAAGAGCTTCTTGGTGCAGTCTTCAAAAAACGTTTGAGCCTGGCAAGGTGTGAAAACTGTAGGAAGATGGCATTCTCATCCATTCTGTGCCTTGTATCTTACTGGCTTCTGTAGGAATAGGGATTCTTTGAGTACTTCAGAGTGAGCTCATGAAACCCATGACCCTTAGAAGCACATTTCTATATTGATATTTAGAAGTCAAGTATTACCAAGCAGTCTCCTGTACTGTTGCTGGTGGTACAACTTCTACAGAGGATACAAGAGTCCCTGTGGGAATGTATCCTACAGACAAAGATGCACATATTGGAAAGCACCTCGTAATTCATGTAGTGTTTTTCATAATAGCAAGAGAAAATGGAGGTGTAAAGACCCAAAGGGAAACTGGTTAAATAAATTGTTGCATCAACATAACAGACTGTGATGTAGTGAGGTTGAGAATGATAGGTTTGTTTTTAACAATACAGAATGAGTTGAAGAATGTTTTGTTATACAAAAATAACAAAGTGCAGTACAATACAACATGCTACATTTTCTGTAAGAAAAGAGAATGGATAAGTTTATTCCTAATGGCTTGTGTTTGCATAAAGCAACGCTAGAAAGATGCTCAGGAAAGCAATTACAGTGTTTACCTGTAGGGTGGTGATAGTGGCGTGAACATGGGCTGGAATGGGAAAGAGATAAAATATGGGGTGAGAGGTCTCAGAAGGGTGGCAGGGGGCATACACGCACTTACTGTGTCACTGAGGTAAGTGAGGGTAGTACATCTGTATTCTCTAGCAGTAGCACTATTGAGAGTATTTTGTAAAGATGTTTGTCTCTTAAGAACTAGGTATAGGACTGGGATTTTTGCTCTGGTACTGTGCTTGCTTCGCTTACATACAGATATGGCTTTAACCCCAGCTCTGAAAATAAAGAGGTTACAACTCTGACATCTGTGAATTGACTCAACCCTTTCTGATGCTTCTTTGTATTTTTATCGACTAGATCATCCAAGTATGAATAATGAGCTTCATGAGCCAACTTCCCAAAGAGCACTGTACACTGTTACTTTATTATATATACACTTAATGTAGGTGACGTCAACTATTTGTGTTCAAGCAAAAGAAAATGGGGAGCAAGCAATAGCAAGTCAGAGCATACATGCCATCGCAGAGAACATGGGGCTTCTGCCCCAGCCTGGGTGTGAGCTTGGAAATGGAAATATGTCCTAGTAGACTTTTGCTTCTCATATCATTATATTGCCAGGAAAAGTGTGTTGTGTTTGTCCCACAACAGGACCTCCAAACGCAAGTCAAGCCCTTTCTCTTGTCCTCAACCAAAGATACAAGATCTGCTGTGATGCTCACTGGGCCAAGTCCTTCATACATTGCTTGGCATCATATTTTTCCCTGTGTTTATGGCATTGTGTGATAACAGGGTAGGACTTCTCCTTGCATCACAGATGTGTGGTTAAATCAGCAGTCACACAGCACTGAGTCTAAATTCCCAGTTCAACCCATGTCTATCACTTTGGGGAAGATACTTTGGCTTTTGGGTTTATTTACCTTATGTGTAAAATAATGACCATAATATCCTTCCCTCCCCAAGGTTATTATGAGGTGAATATCTGGTACACAATAAGTGCTAAATAGATACTGGTCCTCCTTCCCTTGTTCGCTGTGGCTATTATAACAAATGACCACAAGCTTAGTTACTTAAAACAATACAAATGTATCATCTTACAGTGCTGGAGATCAGGTATAAAAGGGGATCTAAAAGCCAAACCCAGTATCATCGGGGCTGTGTTCCTTCTGGAAGCTCTGGGGAGAATCTCTTCCTGCCTCTTTTATAGAATTCAGAGGCTGCTGTATCTCTTGGCCCACATCCTCTTCCATCTTGAAAGCCACCAACTACTTCTCCGACTTCTGTTTCCACCATTGCATCTCCCTTTCTGACTCCGAACTCCTTCATTCCTCTGTCCTCTGTAAGGACTCACTTGAGTCATCCATGGTGACCTCCACATCCCAAAACTCATAACTGAATCAGCTCCACAAAGTCCCTGTTTGCTGTGTAAGATGATGCATTCACAGACACTAGGGATTACTATGTGGCCAACTCTGAGGGGCTGTTATTCTACCTGTCACTCCCTTTAACCTTCCCTGAAGTGCAAATCAGAATTTATCACTCTCAGCCCTAAAACCAACTCTACCTCCCAAGGTTTCTTACACCTGATTCCAATCTCACTGCGATGTCCAAATCTTTAGCTGGCATACAAATTCTAAAACCAGTGGACAAGCATGAAATTAAAGAACAATTTTTCTACAACTTCCTTGTTACAGATGAGGACAAGGAAGCTGACCACAGACAATTGTCCTAATTAAGGTCCCACTGGTGGCCTTGGACCAAGGATGGGAATTTGAATTTCCTGGATTCAAGGCAGAACTCTTTTCCAATACATTAGGATTCACATATCTTATGAAGTTACATAGATTTTTGCTCTTCAGTGTTTGACATCTTTCTTTATTTCTCTCTGGCAAGAGCCCTGAGCTTAGAGATTATATTCAGTAGATTCTCCAGAGACACAGACACAGAGTGTGAGATAAATGAAGAGATCTATTGTGGGAATGAGCTGGTTCCATGGTCTGCCCACTACAAAATGGGGGTGAGGGGAGCTGGTGGTTTTATTCAGTCTGAGTCAAGAGAACCTGGGACTGATGATGTAAATGCCCATTTTAGTGTGAAGTCTCAGGAACACCAGTGTCCAAGGGCAGGGGACAATGGATGCCCAGCTGAAATAAAGGAAAATTCATGCTTCCTCTGCCTTTTTGTTCTATCTAGGCCCTCATTAGATGGGATTCTGACCACCTAGCTTAGTAAGAACAGATCTCCTTCACTCAGTCTACCTGTTCAAAGGTCATCCTATTCCACGGGCACCCTCCCAGAGACAATGTTTCACCCACTTTCTGGAAATGATATTTCAACCAGTTTCTTGACATCCTTTAACCCAGTCAAGTTAATGCATGAAATTAACCATCACAGAATGCAAGAAAAACAAATTGGTTTGTTTCAATGGCAATATTGTTCATATATAATTTATCAGCTGGAAGACTTAAATTAATTCAGATTGAGTCTCAATTCTTACATAAGACAGGACTGTTCACATCTGCCCTATTTCCCTACAGGCCTAGTTGGGCTTATTGGGTGCTTTCTACATCATAAAGAGGTGTAACATATACAGGAAACCATTTTATCCAGGTTGGGACCTTTTCAATTTGTATGCCCAATTTGTATTGTTTTTCCTCTCCACCCTGCATACCATCATCAGACTAATAAACCTCTGATGCCATCATCCTATTGTGGCTCTGAGTAACAGCTCACTCTCACCTGCCATAGTAAATCCGAGCGGCACCCTTAGTTTTCACATCTTCGTAGTTCCGATCCATCCCACAAAGGTATATTATTTTCCACTATTGGTCAAAACATACCAGGGTCCTCCAGGAAAACGTCTCCCTTCCTTGTCCACCTGGGCCCTACACACTTCTGCACTGGAGCTTATGATCCCCATTCATTTGCAAAGCTTCCTTCTCTCTATCATCCCAATGCAGTTTTCAGGAAGGCCTCCTAGGAAGGGGCCACGCTAGCAAGGTCTCATATTCCTCCCCTTGTGACATCTATCTCAGATCCCACCTCCCTCAGCAAAATCCTTTTGACTCTTCCAGGGCAGAAAATACCTTCTTCCTTGAAAGTCCAAAGCCTTTTGAATCACTACCACCAATTTTAGTTTACTTATATGCAAAATCTATGTTCTCATAATTTATATAATAATTTTTAAAAGTCAGCAGCATAAGGGGCCACCATTTCATCTGATTCTTCACTTTAGATAAGAGAACTCTGAGATGCATATTCATATTGTATTTACTGAGTACTTACTATGTGTCAGGCCTGTGCCCAAAAAATACAAGGATGAAATATCACTCTCTTGCTTTTTTTCCTTCTTCTTTTATAGTGCTGAGATTGAACCCAGGGCCTTGTATATGCTAAGCAAGTGCTCAATCCCTGAGCTACCTGTCTGGCTCTTACATGTCACTCTCCTAGGACTTATAGGCAAAGCCTCTGGAACTTCCAAAGAGAAGAAGTGGGTATACACCAAAGAGGCTATGCCTGGGCAGAGGCAGGGACAAGACAGCGAAATGGATTCATGAAGCCGTGTAGTGTATCTACAGCATTAGATGCATGAAAGGAGGGGAAGGCGCTAGGTAGAGCTAATTTTTGAAGACTCATAAATGTCAGGACTAAGGCTTTAAGGTCGATCCTATAGGCTCCAATCAGAAGAGCGACAAAATCAGCCCTGGGTCTGAGGTAAGGTACCTTGATGAGAGCATGGATGTTGGAGCCAGAGTAGACATCTTGGGCTGACTATTTAGCTGATGCCTGTATAAACCAGCATTTTGGGGTTCAACATTAATTTAGAAAATTCAGAGAGAAACTCATTTTCTTTTGGAAAAATCCTACTCAGAAACAGAGTAAAGTTTTTTAGCCCAAGCAGAATCAATTGCTTTAAAAATTAGTAAAATAGTCCTTTCTTTTCTATAGTACTCTATCATCAGCTCTATTTTATGATTTTCTAAAGCATTTTGGAGGAAGAATATTTAAGGGCTTACAATGTAGATAAGTCTGTAAGCCCTCCTTCTTACAGTCAGCACTACACAATGCATCATTTGGTTTTAAAATGTCAGCAGAATGCAAACTTTCAGTTAGTGTGGTCACACGTAGTCTTTGGGAAGAAGCCCCAACAAAACAACTCTGCTGTCTGCAATTTTTTCCGACTCTAGAGCACTGTCTTCTTAGGCCTGGTGGTCTGTTGTCCTCCCGTGACGACCCAGCTGGTGCTCATGCCCTCCCTGCAGTGTGGGCAGGACCTGACCCTGGTAACAGCTGTGGTTGTCACTCTTATGACTTACACGACATTACACAAGATCTCACCTTAGCAAACAGCCAGAGACTCTTCCTGGAGACATGGATCTACAGGTATTCACCTTATACCGTGCTTTATAATTTGTATGTGCAAATGCTACATAGGTTTATGTATAACCTATAGATTGTAAAATCTGTGGTATAGAGTTCATGGTGGAGAATTTAGCATATAAACATGAAGTTCAGCCTAGAGGACTTCTTGATCATTCATGTCTTGTAAGGCTATTGCTTTTCCAAATGGTTGCACCATTTGAAGGAGTAGAATTCCAGTTAAACACAAACAGTGCCACCAACAAAGCCTGCACCCCCAGGCTCTTGGCCATTGCATTTGTTTTTGTGCCCTTCTTTTGTGGCCCAGTATAAGAAAAAGGCAAGAGCGGCCAGGCACAGTGGCACATACCTATAATCCCAGCTATTCAGGAAGCTAGGGAGAAAGCCAGCCTGGGCGACTTAGCAAGATTCTGTCCCAAAATAAAACATAAAAGAGGGCTGGGGCTACAGCTCAGTGATGGAGTGTTTGCCTAACCTGTGTGAGGCTGTGGGTTGGTTCCCAGAACTGCCTGAAGAAAAAAAGGGAGAAGGAGGAAGAAAGGGAGGGAAGAGGAGGAAGGGGAAGAGGGGAGGGAAGTGAGGGGAGGGGAAGAAGAGAAGCAAGAGAAAGGAGAGACAAGGGGGAGAAGGAGGGAGACGAGTGGGAGGAGTGAAGGCGAAGGAGGTGGGGAGAAGGAGATGGGGAGGAAGAGGAGGAGGAGGAAGGGGAGCAAAGGGAGGGAAAAGAGAGAAAAAGGAGGAAGAAGAGGAGCAGAGGAGAAGGAAGTAGGAGGAGCAGGAAGGGGAGAAGAGAAGAAGGAGGAGGAAAAAGAGGAAGAGGAGAGAGAGGCGAGAGATGAAAGAAAAACTCGGGAGCAAAAGACAAAATAAACTGGGATGAGAAGAAAGAAGAGAAAAACCCCATGGCCGAATTCCTCTTCCGAATGCTAAGTAATGAAGGGGAAGATCCTAGTGAAAGAGGCTGGGCCTGTGGGTGGGGAAGCTGGAAAACAGAGTTCCACAAGACAGAGGGGGATTGTTCACAGTCTGCGCGCAGATTAGGCTCCGTGAGAATGAGCCGAGCTCTGCAGAGCTGGTGCTCAGGCCCACGCTGGGCTCTTTGTGCCACTTGGGGTGTGGTGGCTCCCAGGAGAGCACTGCCAGCATCTGAGTGTGCTCAGCTGTGGGCCCCTCCTTCATTTCAACATTTTCAACCAGTGTTGGCTGGGCAGAGTGACCAGTGTGGCGCAGGCAGGACACCAAGCTGAGTCAGACACAGCCTGGCCCCTGGGAATTCTCAGGGAGGAAACAGAACTTTCTACATCACGGATGGCCTTGGTGGCCAAAGAGAAACAGGTGTGTATGTGTGTGTGTGTGCACATGCGCTTGTAAACCTCTAAGAGCCCTCCAATCTTCCTCCATTCCCATCATGCCCAAAAGCTTTACTGAGACAGGGTCACGTGTTCACCTACCTTCTTGGCACTTGACAGCTTTGCCATTCTTTGTTACTGTTTTGCATAACAGGTGCTCACAGGACAGTATTTCCGAGTAGAGCACACAAATCTTTCTCACAATAACAGGTGGTACCTCCGGTTTTCATGCATTATCTTTACTCACACCGTGTTTGCCTTTATTCCCCGAACTATGTACGACTAGGCTGATAGTTTTAATGATTTTGTAAGAATAATCTCTAAATCTCTTTCTTGGTCTGTGTGCTGGAGGATTATTTTCTGCCTAGACACATCACTGGACTGTCCTCCTTACTCCCCAATTAATGAATGATTAGTTTGTCTACATTAAATTACACTCACCATCTGTTGATAAAATCACAAAGGTCTGAAAGCTACTTCCACTGCTTTTGCCGTTTATTTTTGGTTTGTCCTGCTTCCTATCAGCTGGATCAGCTGGGAACTAGGAGATTTGGTTCCTAATTCCTTTCCTAAGTCTCTTCTGTATAGTGGAATTTCTTTTTGAAGATTCCTACAGAATTGTGGGGGGTGGGTGGGTGGACCCTTAAGAAATCAGTGCAGCCAAACTCCAGGGATATAGCTCAGTGGCACAAGTGCCTGCCTGGCAAGCATAAGGTGTTGAGTTCAATTCCTGTTACAAAAAGAATATAGAATCATCCCACCATGTTAGCAATGTTCACATTTAAAATAAATTTTGTTTGTTGTTTTTCTGTTTGTTTGTTTGAGACATGTTCTCTGTCTCTCTCTCTCTCTCTGTCTCAAGTTGCTAAGATGCCTAGGCTGGCCTTGAACTCACAATTCCCCTGCCTCAGTCTCCCAGATTTCATACAGAATTTAATAGTCACTGACTCAGTTCATACCCTTTAAGCATCTGTAACTGTGACAATTTTTAAGAAAATGTTTTATTAAACATTAACTCAAATGTTTTCTTTTCCAAACAGGAATCAGTTAAGGATGTAACATTGCTTCTCTGCATTAAACAAACCCCTCGGTAGGTTTTATCATTTTTTTTCAGCTCATGCTTTAAAGAATCAAGACATAACAGAAAGGTCTATTTGTCTGTCACAGTCATGGACATCACCAGTTGTCATCACCCCTTCAGTGACTCAGGTGACTGAAACGTGGCACATTGGGGTCTGATTTGAGCACTGCTCCAAGGACAGTCCAGTCTGTTTGGACCCGCTTCTGTTTTGCCACGGTCCCATAACCCTTCCAGGGCCCAGGGCTGCTGCATGAAAGTAGAAAGAATGATCTGCTCCCCATGTGTATCCTACAGTCCCTTGGAAGAGTTGCTTTGTTCAGAGAATAACTTCACCTCTGTGCCCCCTGGCCGGGGGCTTCAGTGGGCGCTCAGGGAATGCCCAAGAAAAAAATCCGAGCAGAATCTAAAAGTAAACCAAGTGCTTGTCCGCTTCAGGCCCTCGCCGCGCTGCCCCCCTTCCCCAGACGCTTCCCATCACCTGGAGTGAGGTTCGCACTGCTGTGCTTCGTATTCATGGTCAGAGGAGAAAGAAGGGGGTAAAAACCAAAAGCCAGAGTGCAGGATCCAACCTAGGGTATGGATTTTAGACACAGTTCAATATGAACTGAGCTCCTCTAATGTTAATTTCAAAATAGAAATAAGAGCATTCAGTGACAAGTATAGACAACGAAAATAAACTTCAGTTTAACATGAAGGCACTTTAGGAAGATGGAGGAGATCACAGAGGAGGAAGCACCTCGCCACTCCAGAGCTCAGCCTACCACAAGGGGCCGAAATCCACACCATGTGCTGACAACACTGCTTGAAATGTGTGCCTCAGCTGGGGGTGGTGGCCTGCACCAGCGCTCCCTCCACTCCACTCAGGAGGCTGAGGCAGGAGGATTACCTGAGCCCAGGCATTCAAGGCCAGCCTGGGAGACACGGTAAGACCCTGTCTCAATAAAGTAAGGCTGGTGATATAGGTCAATGTGTAGAACACAAAAGGTCCTAGGTTCAATCCCTAGCACTGCAACAACAAAATAATAATAATGATAAAATGGCTCTCTTGGTATTTTTACATTGCCTGAAATGTACAAATAGTAGAAAGGCAGATTTTTTGCTGGGTTTGGGAGGACATTCTCAAAATCATTTCATTTCAGGACAACCAGATACCTTGGTACTTTGGAAAGGAAGTGGGCCCTGCCACAAACAAAAAATAAACAAACAGTACTGGAGATGTAGCTCAGGGGCAGAGCACTTGCCTAGCATGTAAGTGGCGGTGGGTTCAATCCCCAGCACTGCAAAATGAATAAATAAAACACAAAAATGCCATGGGAAATGAAGACAATCATGTCTCCACAGTGGGGTGTGTGTGTGTGTGTGTGTGTGTGTGTGTGAACATACCTGAGCATACAAAAGGCAGCAAAAATTCTAGGCAATGGGGATTTTTCAACCCCACATAATCTTACTGCCCTACGGTGTTGTACAGTGGGAATCCTGATTGCTTCTTGAGTCCGGTTAACCCTAATAGTGATTTCCCACCAGGTTGTGGGTGGAAATGTTGGGGTGTGGCCGTGACTACACTGTGGGCCAAGGGGCTCATGGCCCAAAGGAGACAGGCAAAAGTTAGTTCTTGCCTGTGGCTTTGCTTGGCGTCTCCCTGCAGAGCTGTTGTTAGAAATCACGGGTCTATCCTGTCACTCACCTAAAACATTTCCTGTGGTGTCACAATACAATGTTTTGAAGACGTTTCTGCCTTCTGGTCTCCCCTCCCCCTTCCCCCTGCCCTCTTCCCCTCCCCCACCCCGCCCGCTTCCCCCCTCCCCACCCTAGCCTCCCCTGCACCGTCCCTCTTAGATCCTGAGCCTCCAGCCGCGCAGGGCTCTTTTAAACTTGCTAGTTGTGTCACCACCATTGCTGCCCCTTGGTCAACTCCATCTCTCTTTGGTTGAGACAATATCCACTCCTTCCTCAAAGGCTGCTTAGGTCCCTGTCCCTTTGAATTTGTAACAGCCGTTCTCAACCCTGGCTACCTTTGGATCACCTTAGGAGCTTTCAGCAAAGCATTGTCACCAGGCCCAGCCCCAGGGCCCAGGCTCCTGGAGGTTGGGAGGTGCAGACAGACAGAGAGCAGTCTGTGGGCCCTCCTGGGTCTCCCTTGGGTGAACTGTCCCTTCCTAGAGGGTTCCAGAGCTCTGTCTACCCCCGCCACCTCGCCACACCATAATGAGCCGGTGCGCGCTCTCACCCATCCTGGGTTAGACCCCAGCTCCTACACACTCTCAGTGCTGACCTGTGTCCCTAGTGGGAATCCCAACCCCACCGCTCTAAAGGAACCAGGACTGCCTGTGCCTCCTCGCTAGGAGCTACCTGGTCACTTCTTCCTCCACAATATTCCCCAGCTGCCTGCTTGCTTCCCCCTTTCCATGGCTGAGGTGCAGAGAGAATCACCCACAAGTGGTTTGGTGCTGGCATAGCCTTCCCGGAAACACACAAAGGCTTCTGATCTCCTCTTGAATCAAATTAAATCTCATCCTGGGCTTTGAGGTTCTCCCCTCCGTGGGTCTCAGTGCCCTTCTTCTCTGGCCCTGGCCCGCGGTCTCCAGAGTCCCGCACACCCACTCCCTTCTCCCCTGGGGAGAAGCCTACTCCTCACTCCCCAGTCACGCTATAGTTTCTTTATGGGGAGGAGTCGCTTTAGAAATCCCCATGTGAGAAATGTAAGGCATTTTCTCAACAACACTCATGTTTTTTTTGATGGTTGGCTGATTTGGGTTTTGGTTTTGAGACAAGGTCTTGCTGTGTTGTTCAGGCTGGTCTTGAACCTACTAAGTAGCCCAGGCGAGCCTTGACATGGCAGTGATTGTCCTGCCTCAGCCTCCCAGAATGCTTAAACCACAGATGTGTGCCACCATCCCTGATTCTCAAGTCTTTTTTTTTTAATCATTGAGTATATATCTTTGTTATTTTTCTTGTAGTTTGATTTGGGCTTTAGCAGGCTTCCTGTTTTCTGTTTGGTGGTATGTAATGCCATGTGCCTATAATCTCAGCACTCGGGGAAGCTGAGGCAGGAGGATTGCAAGTTTGAACAACTCATCGGGGCAATTCAGTGACTTAGTAAGCCCTGCTTCAAATGTAAAAAATAAAAACAAGGCTGGGGATGTAATTCAATGCAAAGGCCTTGGGTTTAAATCCCAGCACCACAAGGAGGAAAAAAAAAAAAAAAAGATTTGAAACCAGAGGACCTTAAAAGTCATTGCGCTGGATGCCTTCGCCTGGGGGCTCTCACAGTGGGCACCTGTGAGTGAGTCATCAGCCTAAGTTTCACCACCCCTGCCTTCTGCAGGGCTCCAGAGATGGGTCCTGTGGGGAATTTGACTGCTGTCATCGCTGGGATTCTTTTCTGTTGCACGCTGATACATTTTTATGACCCTGTGGTTCCAACGGTGTTTACTCAGTTCCCTGCTTCTGACAGGCTCTAAGTTACCTTCAGGTCTCTTCCTCAAGCTTCCAAGTCAGCCGCTGGGACTCTGGAGGCTTCCTGGGTGGAAGACCAGGGCTCGTCGGAGTAAGAACCCAGAATGCGGCTCGGTTCTCCTCAGGAGCCCTGTGACCAGCACAGAATGCTGGGGCTGGCAAAGCGGCTTCTGTCCCAGGACCTGCAGCCGTGGGCTCCGGCCCGCCTCCCGCGGTGCTTCGTGGAGTGGGTGGCCAGCGATTTCAGGTCCTTTTTTCCCTCTAACTACATAGAGCCTCAGCTCTCAATAACTCACACGGAGGAGCGAACCATTTTGGTTATAAGATTACCATTCGCCCAGCACCCCCAGGAACGCTGTTAAAACGGCGTTTGTCCTTCTGAAAATCGGTGCAGCCGAGTGAGTGCGCAGCATAAAGACTGCCCCATCGTGTGTGGAGCCGGGGTTACATGACGTTTCCTTTGTCCCGCTTTGGGAGACTCTCACAGGACAAATCGGATTAAACGTGACTCACCCCACCCCACCCCCGTGCATCACCCCCTTAGGACCTTTTATCCTGCCAGCACCCCCATGACGTGGCTTCTGGGCCACACTCAGGACGGCGGTGCATTGGGAAACACTTTGGAATCGTCCATCAGAACTTTGTCCAGGGCTTCCCTGAGCCTCCTTCTGGATTTTAGGGGCAATTCCAAGTTCACATGGGGAGAGCAAGAAGGGACAGGAAGTAGCTTTATCAGGCACCTAGGAACTTCCCAGCACCCCGCCAGGCTCAGTCATAGGGCCTACACTGCTATTTAGGGGTCACAGTAGCCTGTAAGGGGTTCTGGAATCCCTCTTTTGTGTCTCACCTGGCAAAACCCCAGCAGCTTAACCCAGGGAGGCCCTGTGCTTCTCCAAGTTTGCATTCACACGCCAGGCCTCAGAGGCTCTGCCTTCACTGGCAGCCCTGCCTGGCCCCATAGGTTGTCACTGTCACAGCAAAAGAAGTCCTGTGAGCCGACACCCAGACTTGTCAGTGCCTTGGCAGAATCCCTGGTGCTCCCGCCCACTGTGTGCCACCCACCCCACCCCCACCCGTCACTGTCTGCAGGGGGACAGCAGTGCTGGGAGAGAGAGGTGCTGTTCAGCCTGTGGCTGTGTCCCTGCTGGGTTGTGGAAACTACCACTGAGCAGCTGCCCCACCTCAGATGAGCGAATCCCGAATCCCTTGTCCGTGATGGCAGGGCATTTTGCTGTCACTAGGGCCGCCTCATTGGGCACTTCTGAGCCTTCTCGAAATGCTTCTTGAGTGTGCAGGGTGCTGAAGCTGAGAGGCCAAGAGGACATTTGCAGCTTCAGAGGGGAAGTCCACTCACAAGTAAGTGTCGTTCTAATAAAATGCAGATTTTGATGAATGAAGGAGACTACCAAGCGCTCTGGGACAGCAGGGGAAGCAGTCATTTCCTGCCGAGGAGGCAGGCAGGGGCTGAGAGGGGATTTATAGCTTTCAGTGGGGCTTTTAAGATTGATTCGTGTTTCCTGCAGGTTAAGAGTGGTGGAGATGGGGGGTCAGGCAGCAAGGCTGGGGTGAGTGCAGGAAGTCGGGCTGATACAGGAGCAAAAGAGGAGAGCTGAACCTGACGTCTGCGCCAGGGACCATTGGGGCCCCTCCTGAGGCTCTCCACCCTGGACCCCACTGTGGGACACACCTTAGATTCTGGGGTAACAGCGGCGATAGCAGCCCTCAGAGAATTAACCGGTGGCTTTTTCTTGCCCCTTTGGGACTCCCTCGTCTGCGTGAACATGTTTATTTTGCTTTTACCTGGGGGTTTGTAATCAAACACAGATTGAATCTGTCTAAACACATCTCAGAAGCAGTTTCATTTTACCCCGAGAAGCCTGTATACCAGCATTGGCGCCCTCTGTGCTGGGGTATTCATTTTTTCCTCTTTTAAGTCAGGTGTTCTGGCAAATTAAGGGAAGTTCAGGACAAAGGTCAGGGACAAGAGCCCCATCTCTTGGGTGCTTTGGCCCAGTCACAAGGCCTGGCCATGGGTAACCCCCACCCCTGCCAGGACTAAAGGGCAGCTTCTTGACTACCTGTTAAGTGCTTCAGCCAACCTACTTAGCTTCTCTGTGCTTAAGTTTCCTGATCAAGTAGCAAAGAATATTTCTGGGTTATTTTACCCTTTCTTGAGCAAATATTGATCAAGTACCTCCCGCAAGCCAGGAAATGTACCAGTCACAAATGACCTCAGTGAAAGCCCACTCTTTACCAGCAAAGGAAGGAGGCAAGGACGGAAAGGAATGCATAAGACCTGCACACCTATTGTGTGCAGACATCTGCTGAGGCCACCCACCAGCCAGTGGATGCCTTGAGGGAGGGATTTCCCACCCGCTGCTGTGGAGAAGCCAAGGGACACCCACGGTACCCTGCAGGATGGCATTTAGCTGCTGAGCATTAGAGCCAAGCTGCGAGCTTAGCAAACTGTCAGATGCGAGGCCCACTCCGATTCTACACCACCACGGCATGAGGCGCTGCTAGCAGAAGCCCCACTGCTGTACACATAGTACCTTCCTTCTGGAACCTTCGGAGCCTCCACAGGGATGCCCATTAGCCTTTGCAGGTAAGAAAGAGCGATTTCCTGGCTTTCATGATGCACCCTGCTGGGTCCCTCTCCGCTAGGACGAGAAGACACTTGCCCTTTTGCCTTTTGTCCCCACCCCAGCTTTCAGCGTCTCCAGAGCCCCCTGCACACTCGCTGTGTCTCTGGAGGCGCCCTTGAGTCACTATTTGGTCACTCCCTCTTAATTATTCACAATTGCCTAAGTCCCCAGCCCTACAATAAGCAAGGAGCAGGGTAGCATTTTCTAAGACATATGTGCTTAGTGTTGCTGGCAGATTTGTAAACTTATTAGTGCCTCTGAACACCATATCATTAAGACCAAATTATCCATGAGTTTAAAATAGTTCCTATTGCTATTGTGCTGTTGGAAATGCTGGGGGGAAAGTGTTTGCCTTTTTAACATATACAGCTCACATACACGTATGCACAAACACATGCATATGCATGTGCACACGTGTGTACACACACAACACACTACTATGTTTGCTGAGCCTTCTATTCTCAAAAGGCCAGCAGTCCATGTGATGCAGCTGGACGGATGAAGGGACCCACTCCGTGGAAACTCTCACTTTCCAGGACGTTGTTCCCTGTGTTTAAGTCATCACAAGCAGAGGGACATGTTCTAGGACATCTACAGGGGCAGAGGGCAGCAGTCTGACCCAAGATTGAGCACTGAGGCCAATGCTCAGAGAGGGCTATGTCTGGGTGACACTAGGAGAGAAGGGGCCAAGGCTGGGATCTGGAGGGCGTCACAGCCACGGAGTATCAGCGCCCCGAGCTGTGAATAGCAAGCGGCCGCATCGTTCATGGACTGCCCACTGTGAGGCTCTCTTGGGCTCTGATTCTAACAAGCTCGTCCCATGTGGGGGCTGACAAACAGGATGCACCAAGGTGCAGCAATGAGGGCCTGCAGACTGCCCATGAGGGGAGGTGGCAGGATGAGGGAAGGAAGGCAGGCTTCGGGGGGTGAGGAGTCCAAGGTGGCCTCGGCGACAGGAGTAAGTGGACAGAGGAGGGGAGACACCCCAGGAAGAGAGCAGCAGCTACTGCGGTGGCTGGACAAAGCTAGCCTGCTTGGTTTCCTGAACACAGGACCAAAGATCTTTGCAGGAGCACTGTTGAGGAGCTGGTGTGGCCCTGCAGCGAGGGGAGGCGCTGGCTGATTTCAAGCAGGAGGGAAACATGGCCAGATACAGCCCGACAGAGCCTCCTGCTCTAGTGCCTGTCGGTGAAGCTGTCTCCACGATGTTCCAGGAAGGTGTGATGTCACTGAGCATGGACGCAGAGCTCTGAGTTCATATCCTTGCTCCACCGCCCACTGGCACCTAGAATAGTGCCTGGCATATGGAGGTGCACAAAAAGGAAGGGGTGAGTCAATGAAGGCTGAGCTTTGGCTGGGAAGCCTGGGGCAGGTTGATTGCTCCCAGCCACCATATCCTCCTGTGGAGCCGAGGTAATGATAGCATTTGCTTCATGTGGTGACCGGGAGAGTGCACCACAATGTCCAGTGTTCATCCTAGGGCTGGTGACACAGGGGCTGGAGACAGCTGGCTGCACTGGCGGCAGAGGGTTATGACGGCATCTCCACCCCCCACTCCAAGCCCTGCCTCTCTGCGGGGCGTGAGAACTTCTCAGAGCCATCTGGAACAGGGGCTGAGCATCCAAAGGTGTCAAAGGGAGAAAGCTTGGCCTCATGCCATACCTACTAAAAAGGACCTTCAGGAGGGAAGTGTGGGTCCCTGCGTGTCTATGAGCTCCCTGCATGAATGTCCACCCATGCTAAGGATTAAGAGCTAGTTTTTAAATTAAAATAGCAAGTCAACACATGAGTGCGGCAGTCCATAGCTGAAGATGGCAGTGGAGACTTCGGGGTGGCAGGGTGACCCTCTGCAGTTGTGCATGTGATGTAGAGAAAGGCCTTTAACTCCATGATAAAACGCCAGATGTCCCAGCTTCACTGTGGACTCCAGAATTTCTCTTGGACCTAACAATCTTGGCTGAGTCTTGGTGCTGAAGAGTGATGTCTGGACGGCATGGACTAGACTCACTGAGGCCAAAACACAAGAAAAAATAGATTTTATGGAACTGTTCTGCATTTCGTGCAAAAAGGGAGAAACAAAATGAGAGGGGAAGTGGAGAGCTGGGAAGCAGACAGAATAGCCCGGGGAAGATTTCCACTTCCGGGGTGAGGTGGGCTGTGCACTTAACTTTGAGCCCTTTGCAGTATCGGTCATCAAACCCCCAGCAAGGGCTTCCAGTCCAAGATGTTCAGTTTCCCCAGCCAAGGACTGCTGTGGAAAGTGACAGCCTTCATTCAGGGTTATCTACTGGCCTCTCTCTTCTCTCCTCGCTTCACAGAGTCTCAGTGGAGCTGACCCCAAATCTGCCATCTTAGTTCAGTGACATTGGTCAAATCTATCTCTTCCTTTCTCTCCCCATGATCATTCTGTTTTAGAAATTTGCCACTGAGTGCTTCTTGATTAGTCCCATTGTAGCCTCAGGACAACCTGCATAACATTAACTTTCCAGTGCAGTCTCAAAGTGCAGACTTGGGATACCGTGGTGACAAGTATACATATACTAGAGCCAGACTGCTGGGGTCGGATTCCAAATTCCCCCTGGGTTACTTACGTTTGAGATTTAAAACATCCCCCCAAAATCTCATATGTTCAGAGGTGGAAGGTGACCGGGTCACAGGGGTGCTATGCTCATCCGTGGATTGATCCATTGATGAGTTTGTAGCACAATGTGTCATGAGGAGGTGGAGCCTGGCTGAATGAGTCTGGCCACTGGGTTCATGACCTAGAAGGTGCGTTCTCGTCCCTGGCTCTTCCCATGTACCTGCTTCCCGGCTGGGATGAGGTGAGCAGCTGTCCTCCGCCATGCCCTTTCCGCATGCTGCTTCTGCCTCAGAGTCAGCTGACTGTAGACTGAAGTTTCTGAAACTGTGAGCAAAAGTAACCCCCCTCCCTTAGGTTGAAGGTGCTGGATAGTTTGTCCCAGTGAGAGGAAAGTAACTAATAAGCCCCTCCTACAAGCTGTCTTTGGGTTGGGCAAGTTACTCCACCTCTCATTGCTGCCGATTCCGTGGGTCCTTTTAGTCAGCAAGATCGTGCAATAGCATGAGCAGAGCATGTTGTTTCTCTGCTTAAAAAAGACTGTGTGGGCAAGCTATGGACGCTGAGGTAGAGCCCATGCTTCAGTTTGAATTATTCATGACACTCAAAATCTTTGACACTCTGGCTGTTCATCTGCATTTCCTTTCTCATCTCTCACTGTCCCATCCTCACGCAGTTATTTCGGGTCCTGGGATATGCTCTGGAGCTTCCGTGACGTTACGCCAGCACTCCCTTCTCCAGCTCCATCTTGCTTTTCTTTTTCTGTCTTTTGGTGGGGAGCGATGTGCTCTCAATTTCTATTCATCATTTGGAGAGCTCCTGTATGTGTTCTGATACACACACACACACACAAATACACACATGCTCACATACACAGCTTGTTGGGATTTAGCTTGTGATTACATTGACTATCCATTTATGTAGTTGACTTTTCATTTATCTAGGTGAGTTTTACAATTTCTCAATAAATTTTTGTAATGACCAATGTACAGATATGAAACTTGATAGTTTTTATGCAAAATGTGTGTTCAGAATTGTTTATTTTCTGTGTCACTGATCTGTAGAAATGCAGTGGATGTGTGTCTGTAAAGCCCTGGCCCTGGCAGCTTGCTGAGACCATTCGCTATAGAGCACGTCTGCAGGTGCTGATGGGTTTCTTTCTGTCCTATCTTCGTGCCTTGTCCTCTGTGCTTTACCATGTGGCCTAGGACTGTCGGAACTGTGTGAGCGACATTACTGGGATAACTTCCCCTTGTTTGGGATTTGGGGAGGAAGTTTCAAAATGAAAAGCTGGGGGCTCCCGGAGCCAGTATCTCGGCCTGTTGAAGACTGTGACAGTGAAGGCCGGCGGTTCCGGCGCAAGGAGAGCCAAGTAGGCCAGGAGGACAAATGGAGTCCAGAAATAGGTGCACATGACTGTGGTCCCATGGAATGCCACAGAGGTGACAGTGAAGCACTGTGGGGAAGGACAGTCTTTCAGTAGATGGCACTGAATCCGTTGTTGGGTCTCCACATGGGGAAAATGAGCCATGACGTTTACCTCACACCAAACAAAACCACCATTCCAGGATTTTTTAAAATGTGGTACTTATACACAGTGGAGTACTACTCTGCCATAAAAGGGTAAATTTGAGTCATTTGTAGAAAAATGGATGTACTTGAGACCATAAAGTTAAGTGAAGTAATTCACACACAAGCTTAAATATTCGATGGTTTCTTTTATATGAAAATTTATTTAGAAAAAAAGAAACTTTACATATGTGATGAAATTAAAGACAGACACAAGAAAAAGAGAAAGAAAAAGTTATTGTAATCCAGTACAGGCAATATATTTAAAAGTGTACCTTGACTTAGTACAATTGTCTTACATGTTTTGCATGTTCTTTGGCCTTTAGTCTGGTTTTCATTCTATATATATATGATAATTAACTTTATAAGTTTTTATACGATAAATACATGAATCTGATACTGGAAAATAAAAGGGAATGGGGAAGGGGGAGAAGAAGGGAATTGAAATGTGTTATGCACGTGCACCATTCCTGACAGTGAATGTGATCACTACAAACATGTACTGATAAAAGTAAAACAAAACAATAACAGCAACAAAGACCCCTCCAATCCCGATGGACCACACAACTAGACATGGAAAGTAAAGGTTGTGGAGGGGAAAAAATGGCAAACATTTTCCTTATCTTGAATTGACAAAGATCTTTTTTTAAACTGTGAAAAAACAGAAGCCTTGATGGGAAAAACCTGATAAGCATTGGATGTGTTATATTACATTTGGTATTGGTTATGACATTAAAACGGGGAACTTCTGCTCATCGGACATCACCATTGAAAGAGTCGAAGAGACGCCACAGAAGAGGAGAAACTGTGCGCACTGTGCCTACTGAGTGCTTCCCCAGGTTATATGAATGACTCTCACGAGCCTATGAACATGGCACACAGTCCGGTAGAAAGATGGACAAAAGATTCATACAGTTGCTTCCAAGGAAGGGCATCTGAATGGTAACAAGCCTATGAAAAGTTATTGTTAGGGAGATGAAATGAACACCAAACCCAGACATAGCCCTACGTCAGTCAGAAAGGCTAAAATGAAAAGCACGGAACATACCAGGCAATGGAGAAGATCCGGGGCGCCCGGTCCCACGGGCGGGAGTGTGCGTGGGTGTGATCACTCGCTGCACAGCAGAACCCGCGCACACCCTCAGAGCCAGCACTTCCACGCCTGGGTGTGGCGCCCTCTTAGAGATGTGCGCCCAGGCACCGCACGCAGCAGCCCAGCACTGGCCCACCGTAGAGCAGGGACTGTGCTTTGGGAACTATTTTACAGCCATGAGAATGCTGGGATAGAGCCGCGTAGTAATGAGGGTGACTCTCGTGCATGTACTGTTGAGTGGAAAGAAGCCAGGTAAATGAAAGCTTGCAGTATGATCCCATTCACATAGACCTCGAGCCACAGGGGCACGTTCCGGGGGACGACATCAGCTGTGGCCTGGGAGGGTCTGTGTGTTTCCCAGGGGAAGCCAGGCTTGGGCTGTATCCTAAGGAGGGCTAGGAGTTTTCCGGGTGGACAAGGAGGGAAAGAATATTTCGGGAAGATGAAAGAACCACATGCATCCGTGGAATGGCCTGGAACTACCCAGAGTGCTGGAGGAGAGGGGTGACAGAAATGCCAAGGTACAGAAGCAGGATGTGTCCAGTGAGCAACAGGGAGGCAGGGAAGGACAAGCAGGAGAGTGGGGAGTGCTGCCTCTGGCTGCAGCAAAGAGGGTGGATTTTAAGGCAACTTGGACAAAGGGGGGCTCTGGAAAAGGTGTGGGGTTGCGATGGCCCAGCTGGGAGATGGTGAGGGCTGACTGAGCACAGCCTGTGGGGCAGAGGAGGGGGACACAGACATAAATGGGGAGCTCCTGCCGTGCAGAATAAACAGGAGGACTGGGGCCTGGGTCTTCTCCACCTTCCCGGTAAGCTCCAGGCGGGAGTGGTCAGTAAGAGGAGCGTCTTGCTGGTCTTGTTTTCTTTGTTATGTTTTTCTCCTTGGGACCAGAAGAAGATGGGAAAGTAGAGAAGCACGGGCGGGGGTGCGGGATTCAGGAGGAAACGTGGCACATATGCTGGTGTCACTTGGGAACTGTACCCAGCCCACACTTCTCTCTATTATCTTAGGTGAAAATATGTTTCCAGCCGCAAAGAATGATTTAAAAACCTGGCTGTGAAATAAACGAGTGCATGAAACCATGTAGTCCAAGAGTCCCCGGCAGAATGTTTTCCTTGGAGAGCAGCTTCCGACTAACACGGCCCACAGACTGCAGCCCCAGCAAGGGTCTGTGCTTTTGTCACTCCCTGATTTGCAAGGAGAAAAAACTCCCACTTATCTCAGAAGAGCATCTGAGGCTCCCTGGCTGGCAGGTGCTTAAGAGCATGGAACAGATGTCCATCTGATGCACCAAAAGTCCTGTGCGGAGAGTGGAAAACACAGGCGCACCAGCTCCCTGCTACTAGAGCTGGGAAAATAGGCAGCAGGGACGTTCTGGTTGTACCCAGAGTCCTCCCAGGCTCAGGCTCTCCTAGGCAAGGCTTGGGGAAGGTGATTGGATCTTGCCTGCTCAGAGCTAACTGGCTGTTAGGAGCTGGGGTCTGATTGGAGGAGGCAGCGCTGAAGGCGCTGAGGGCGTGGCCTAGAAAGCCAGCTCCTCCCCAGCTCCTCTCTTCTCTGTCTGCTTCCCGCCCAGTGTGTTGACAGCTCTCCTCCACCAGGCCTCTCTGCAGTGCCATCCCACCCTGGAGCCTGCCACTGTAGACTGAAATGTAAGCCAAAATAAATCTTGCCACCCTTAAGTGGCAAGAGAGTGCCAAGCCAAAAGAGTGACTAAGACAGAGGATTTGGGGCACTGGCCTTGTTCAAATTTCTCCTCAGAGCGTCGAGTCCCTATTGGTGGCTACTCAGAGACATTTGCTCGCCAGTGTTGGGAAGGGTCCTGTTGACCACCTCTACTTTGTCACCTCTGAGCAAAACTAGACCCAGTTTATCAAGGATTTCTGGGCAGCTTCCCATGTGCTCTCACAGTCTCCCCAGTCTCCTGTTCCTGGTGGTAACTGCATCCTGGGTCCCTTTCTGGTAGGGCTTAGGCACTTCCTGTGGCCTCTCAGTTTCCGTGTCTAGGAGCTCTAGTTCCTACTGATAAGATCCCAGTGGGCCTTTGTGAAGTGAGATGCAGGTCACCATGATTGGGGAAACACTAAGAGTGACTTGGGCTGGGGATTTAGCTCAGTGGCTTGAGCACCTGCCTGCCTGGCAAGTGTGAGGTCGTGAGTTCAATCTCCAGTACCAAAAATAAAATAAAATAAGTGACTTGATTAGGTCCCTGATGGTGCCACTCACCTGGTGGGTCTTTGACAGGTTCTTCAACCTTTGCAAGTCTCTTGTCTGAGGAAGGATGGACTGATCTTAGAGACATTATGGAGCCAGATGAGGATTTTAATGTCCTGAGTTCTTAGCACATCTTGGCACAGAGCAAACACTAAATAAACATGAGCCACTGCCCAGTGTGAGGTTGGGAATCCTGGGATTCATTTCTTCCCCAAAGGACTAAGCAGCATGGAAGCGATCAGGGCTGGCTTCTCAAGAAACAGAGTCACACTGGAAAAAGAGTGTCACTGAGCATGCCAGGGACAGATGCTCTATTGCAACTGACCAAGGCATCAAACTTAGAAAAGATGGTGCCTCACTGCCTTCAGAGGGACCAAGAGCAGCCAGTTCCTAGAGAGGAAACAGGAGCTGCCCACAAGCCAAGTGCGCTTTTAAATGCAAGCCAGCCACACCCCATCATGTCCCCAAGTAGGCTGGCTGTGGGCACCATGCAGGGCCAGGCTCCACACAGCAGGGCCAGCCCCTTGGCCTGAGTCTGCTGAAATCACTTCTCAGCCTGTGTGGGCTGCAGAAACCTCAGCAAGGGCTCCTGCTGGCACTTTCCCTCTCTCCTTGGCTTCACAACCAAGCCCAGTGCTTCTGCGTGTGGTCCCCAGGATATGACCTCTCCCTCCTGGTGACAGTGACAACAAAACACCTTTTCAATGGTAAGCACCTGCCTATGTGATGGTCTCCCTCTAAGCTCAATTTTCTAGTAATAAACTGCATTTGAAAAGAGGTTAAGCTCTACTGCAGGCCGTAAGGAAATGGATTCTTGGAACTGTTTATAGTGAGCAACCTTAGACACAGGACAATCCAGGTGACCAGAAGCTATTTTCTAGAAGGACCAAGCTTGAGAAAACAGCTGAACAACTGGATAGGGGGATAAAGGCCAGCATTTATTAACAGAGGTGACTGAAATGCAAAAGATAGGAGATGGAGGCAAACCCTGATTTTGAAAAGGGCTGGGACACCAACATAAACCATAGACTGCAGGGAACATGGGGGTAGGCTATCCCTGCAAATCTCTCAGGCCTTCCTTAGCATCAAGGGCAGAACAATTTCTTTGTGATGTTGGATGTGGCGGTGGCATCAGGACGTCAGTGTCATCTCATTCAGTATCACTAGTGTCCTCTGATCATAATGCCGATGGAATCTTCCTCCAAAGTTTCAAGATGCCCAGGTTGTCCAACCACTAAGTAGACAGTCAGTGTTTCATTTCCCTCCGTTTCTGGCATTGGAGATCAACTCCATTACTGAGATACAGCCTAAACCCTTCTAATGTTTTTATTTCGAGATGAGCTTTCGCTAAGTCTTTAAACTACTGAGGTGAGACAGGGCTCAGACTGCCCATGTGCTGGGATCCCAGGCAGACAGGACTGGCACCTGTGGTTTTTAAAGTCTGGAAGTTACCATTGCCAGTTTCTGAAGCCCATTGCCAGTACACGCTGCCATAAAAAAAGAAAAACTATAAGAAGAAATATATGACCAGCTAAGCCAATGTGGTCATATATTTGGAGGTGAGTTACAATATTTAAGTGTATCCTTTTAGGAAACTGTTGTTAGATCGTGCTATCACAATTAAGCAAGGTGCTACAGAGCTGGAAGTGCCATTTGGGGTGGGCATTCCTCATACCCTCCTAGTTGTGGAGGAGGTGGAGGGTCCAGGAGAATTACCCCTTCTTAGCCTTGTGACTGTGGTCACCTCACTTGAACTCTGTGAGCTCAACCTTTAATCAGTAAATTTGGAATCTGGTGCACTTGTAAAGATGAGATAATGCTCGCAATTAAATGTCAATGCTTAGTAAACAATATTAACTATTAGTAATGTGTACAGTAGCTTATTATTCCAACTTTCCATCAGAGGGCGCCAAACACTACCCTGGAAGTTGAAAAGCTCAGGCGTTTTGTGTTTTGTGTTTTGTTCTGTTTTCTGCCTTCCACCACCTGGATTGGGACACTAACAGCTGGTTTCCCCCAGATACACAACTTGTAAATCATGCTCTCAAAATCCTAACCATTGACGTCCAAATGAAAGGATTTAGTAGACTTTCCATTTTTTGGTCCCTTCATTCCCGCGAACTAAAACTAAAATTAAAAACATTTAACTTCAATACCATGCATTTACATTAAGGTAGCTTAGACAGAGGTATAGACAGTGTAACTTTGCCGAGTTGGCCATCACTTTAAACATGACATACCGAGGCAGAAGGCTGGCAGCCTTCCCCACCCCCAGCAGCAGCCAGCACTTGTCTTATTTTGCATTATTTGTAGAAGATTTGAACACAGTTAAACAACTGGCTAAAAGTTCATTTTTTCACATCAGGGGTGTGAGCAATTCTAAATAGTGTTAATGATAAAATATTGCTTCATAAAAAGTTATTTTGTTCTTTGAAGTGATGAGTCACTCCTGCAATTCACCTCTGCATTTTACCACCTGTGTCAGTTCCAGTTCGGCATAGTTTCTTCCCTACTCACTCATTCATCAATGTATTCTTTCTGGAAATGAATGCAGAGAACTCCCTGATGTGCAGGGGGCCTGGCACATGCATTCAGCCCTGTGCCTCTTTGTTCCAGTGTTGTTTCAGAAGCATTTTGAGCTTGGAGTGTACTCCTACTGCCTCCAACTTCTGTGTTTAAACAGTGGCTTAACATAAACATGAAACCTCAGTGATGATAAAGACAAAGAAGCAGAGCTTATTTTTCTTTTGTGTTCTCTGTGTTTGTGCTTGAAATTTAAAATGGTAACACGGGACTGAGATTAGTTTTTATTGGCAAGCTGTAAAGTTAGTTCACGTGTCATAGGTTGCTGTTAATAATATTAAAATGGAAACACTTTCCTTTAAATTGTACATTTTGGAACTATACACTGAACCAAGAAGGTAATGAATGCTGTTGGTTTTTCCATGATCCTAATTATAGAAATACTTTCGTTGTAGATTGGGAGCATGTTAACAATTATCCACCAGGTATCAAATATTCTAGGTCCACACTGGCTGACTTCCACTCTCCTTCCTGGTAGGCGTCTGACTGCCATCCAGGAAAGGAAGCAGGGTTTCCCTAGTAGGGAATGGGATCCCGTTCTAGACAAGTCGAGAGAGAAGTCAGTGTTCAGCTTCCAGAAGAATCTTAAAGTTGGTCTGCATTAGCTTTCTCATGGCCGCTTTACCCTACCCAGTGCCTACAGAGTAAAGGAAGAGAGGTTTAATTTGGCTCATGGTTGGGATAATGCAGTCCATGGCTGGCTGGCTCTAAGGCAGGAATGGCAGGAAGGCATGGTGGAGGAGAGCTGCTCACCTCATGGCAGCCAGAAGCCGAGGGAAGAGGGAGCAAGTGACAAAAATACACCCTTCCAGGTCACACCCCCAGTGACCCACCTCCAGCCGGGCCCCACCTCCTAACAGCACATTCAGTTACCACCGGACTCATAAATTAATTGGCAAACAAATCCACTGATGAGTATAGGGCATCTGTGATCATACCATCTTCCATGCTCTTGAGAATCTGGAGTAGCATTTTAGATTTAAACTGCAACATGGGGCTGGGAATTTAGTTCAGTGGCTTAAGCGCCTGCCTTGCAAGCGCAAGGTCGTGAGTTTGATCCCCAGTACCAAAAACAACAACAACAAAAAAGACTAAGGATACTAAACTGCAACATGGTCCAACAGGATTGGCTGCTGCAGCTTATGGCCCGATCCAGTGCAAAGCCAAGCGCTTACCACCCCGCGCTCTCCGGTTCCCCTATGAAGGAGGCCCTGTGTGGGAAGGTCTCCAAGCCTTGCTGATCTGAGGTCCAGGGTGGAGGGTGGAGGGTGGAGGGTGCAGGGTGGGCCTGGGAAGGGACAGCACTTGGCAAGCCTTGTGGAGAATGTGTTTTGGCGACACATATACTACTGATCTGGGCATATTGTTAAATCAAACTCACCCTTTGAGACTGGCACGTGGGCAGTTATTACCCATGAAGAGAAAGTGACTATGCCTCTGTCCCTTCTCACTTGCACTGCTGTGGTGTTCTGGTCTTCCTGTCTGCCACATGGACCACTAGCAGCACCTGTCCCATTCACCGGATGGGGTTACATTGTATCTGCTTTGTTTCTGTCCTTGCAGCGACTGCTATTTATGGCCAAGGACACTAAGCCCAGAGGAGGGAAGCAAGTCACACAACTTCACCCAGCTAACGACAGAAAGTGAGTCCTCACAGGGCTGCTGGAGCTGCACACATCCTTCTAGGCATGCATACCAATGAGCTCTGCATTCCTTCCTGAGAGCTTCCTAAAAAAAAAAGAAATTTTTTTTTGCTTAATTGTGATGGAATACACACAAAATAAAAGCTATCTTCTGGACCTTTTAAGTGCACAGCTCTGTATAAGCACATTCACGCTGTGCACGGGCCCTGTCCTTTCACCTTGCAAAACGGGAGCTCTCCAACCATTATTATCAATTGTCTGTCTTCTCCTGCCCCAGATCTGATCAAAGGCATCACCTCCGCCCCATTCAATACATGGGGAAACTGAGGCGGGAGAGGTCCAGTGACATTTCCTGATTGTGCAGGACTCATAGGCGGCTGATTGCTGTTCACAGCCAGGCAGTCGGGCTTCCCAAGGCAGAGGCTTGCTCTGTGCTCTGAAAAACCTTTTCCACTTTGAGCCTATTAGAGCTGTGGGCTGGGTCCTCGCACCAAAGACAGGGGGCTCCCATTCAGAGCCCTCCACCCCAAGCCAATGGCTTCCTGCATGGCCTCTGGGACTAGGGCAGGGACTCCCTCCCTTTCAGGTCCTGTCCTCTGCTCTCGTCCAGATCCAAAGCAGCTGTGGTCCCTGGCCCCAGCCCTGGGTGCAGCCCCTGGGCTCCAGCTCACCTTGACCAGAGAACTGGGTCTTAGACTTTGGCCAAGGAGCAACAGACTGGCCAACTGGGCACCCATAGCTGGGAGATGCTGTTGGTGGGAGTTACCTGTGCCCTGTCGCCACTTGAGGGCTATGGCTGCCAAGGCAGAAGCCCACCTTCCTTCTACCACTGTGAGCTGAGCAGAAGAAAGACTGGGATTCTCACCTGACCCTGTGCTCAAGAAGGGCCGCTTGGTCTACAATCCCAGCACTCTGGGAGGCTGAGGCAGGAGGATCTCGGAATCCAGCCCAGCCTGGGCAATCACCCATACCATACACACACACCCACGTGCTCGTGCACACACACACACACACACACACACACACACACATACAGAGAGAGAGAGAGAGAGAGAGTCAGATCCTCCTGAATCAGAAACAAGGGAAAGGTGTTCTGGCCACTCCCATTCAACCCGGCATTGTAAGTCTCAGGCATGGTACCAGGATTAGGAAAAAGAATACACAGCATCCATGTTAAAAAGGAAGAATTAGCCGGGGGTTTAGCTCAGTGGTGTAAGTGCCTGTTTGGCAAATGCAAAATTGTGAGTTTGATCTCCGATAAAATAATAATAATAATAAAATAAGAATAAATAAATAAATTTTTAAAAGGAAGAATTAAAAGTATTTCTGTTCACACATGGCTGGTTGTATATGTAGAAAATTCTGAAGAGCAATCAGGGGAGCCAGGCCCACCAAAAGGGGAGCCAGGCCCATGCTGCCACGGCGAGGTGAGTTGCAGCTCACCGACACTGGCCCGGGAACAGTTTGGGACCATTGGTCCTGGTGGCTGGGTGCCCGCCCAGCCCCCTAGGACAGTGGACAAGGCTCCAGAGGTTCCGAAGGCTTGAGTGGACCGCGCCCAGTGACCTTCATTCAACCAGGGAGCCAGGCCCACCGTGTGAGGGGAGCCAAAGCCATGTGAGTCCCAGTAGCGGAGGGCTCAGGAGGTGATTTCCAACACACCCAGGGAAAGCTTTGGAACATCCCTGGAAACACAGAAATACAGGAAAATGACAAAACAAGAAACAAAAATGCAATCTCAAACCTCCAGCCCATCCCAAGAAAACCTAGGAGCCATGTACATAGAAGAAAATACTAAGCATACACCTGAAATGCCTGAAATAATATCAACTGAAATAATAAAATAATAAAGAAGCAAGTATGGGAAGCTATGAGGGAACTCAAATCAGAACTAATCTCCCAGGTAAAAGAAGAAATGATAAAAGTAGTGAAAGAAATACAGAATGCATCCAACAAAAACACAGCTAAAAAATTAGAGTAACAAAGCAAAACAATAGAATCCCTGAATGAACAGTTTATGAAACAAACAGAAAACATGAAGCAGATTCAAAGAGATATACAGGAAATCACAAATTCTATTGAAAGTTGCAAAAACCGCCTCAACGAAAGTGAAGATAGAATCTCACACCTCGAAGATAAGATTGCAGCTGGTGAGCAGGAAAGGAAAGATCTTCTAAAAATAACAATAGGGGCTGGAGATTTAGCTCAGTGGCATAAACACCTGCCTGGCAAGTGTGAGGTCATGAGTTCAATCCCCAGCACCAAAAACAAACAAAAAAAACCCCCAAGAAATCAGGAAATAACAATTCAACAGCTGCAAGATAATGCAAAGAAAAACAACATAAGATTAATAGGGATAAATGAAAAAGAAGGAGATAACACAAATGATATCAAGAGGCTATTTACAGAAATAATAGCTGAAAACTTCCCAAACATGAGTATGGAATCTGACATACAGCTTAGTGAAGCATTTGGAACTCCAAATAGCCATAACCAAAACAAAACTACACCCAGACATATAATAATCACCATCACAAAAATCCAACAAAAGAATAGAATATTAAAAGCTGTTAGAGAGAAAAGACAGATCGCCTATAAAGGAAAACCTATCAGAATCACAGCAGACTTCTCAACAGAAACAACGAAGTCAAGAAGAACATGGAGTGAAGTGTTTCAGATCCTAGAGGAAAACAACTTCCAACCCAGACTGACGTACCCTGAAAAACTGTCCTTCAAAATAGATGGAGAAATACAATACTTTCATGACAAAGAACAGCTGAAGAACTTCATCCTCACCAAACCAACCCTACAAAGAATACTGAAAGACATTCTAGATACACATAGGAAAAAACCACTAAGCAAGACAGACAATTAAACAGAATGGAAAGGTAAAGATACAACGTCAGAAAGATAACATGTCAACAATAAATAAATATATGATAGTTATAACCATTAATGTAAATGGCCTCAATTCACCAATTAAAAGAAACAGACTGGCAGAAAGGATCAAGAAACAACATCCAACCATATGTTGTCTACAAGAAATCCATTTAACCCAAAAGGAAACTCATAGACTGAAAGTCAAAGGATGGAAAACAATACTCTATGCAATAGAAACTCAAAAAAAAAAAAAAAAGTGGGGGTAGTTATTCAGTTTGCAGACCATGTGAACTTCAAACCAAGAATGATCCAAAGAGATAAAGAAGTTCACTACATACTAGTTAGGGAAAAAATTCAAGAGGAAGAGATAACAATCTTAAATATATATGCACCAAATTCCAGAGCACCCAGCTACACAAAGCAAGTATTAACAAAAATGAAAAATCAAATAGGCAATAACACAATTATAACAGGAGACCTTAACATGCCATTGACACAAAGGGATAGATCAACTAGACAGAAAATCAGCAAAGAAATAACAGAACTGAATCACATCTGTGAACAAATGGATTTGATAGATGTATAAAAAGTGTTCCATCCAACAACATCAGAATATACATTCTTGTCAGCAGAACATGGGACATTCTTTAAAATAGACCATATAATAACCCACAGAACATATTTAACTAAATGCAAAAGAATTGAAATTATCCCATGCATGCTATCAGATCATAGTGCCAGGAAACAAGAAATTAATGACAAAAGTAACTGCAAAAACCTCACAAACACATGAAAATTAAATAATACACTCTTGAGCAATCAGTGGGTCACAGAGGAAATTAAAGAAGAAATTAAACAATATCTACAAGCAAACAAAAATACAAATACAACTTACCAGAACCTGTGGGATGCAATGAAAGAAGTCCTCAGAGGAAAATTTATTGCACTGAGTTCCCACATTAGGAAAACAGAATGAACACAAATAAACAACCTGATATTACACCTCAAACATCTGGAAAAAGAAGAGCAGGGCTGGGGATTTAGCTCAGTGGCATAAGCGCCTGCCTGGCAAGTATGAGGTCATGAGTTCGATCCCTGGTACCAAAAAAAAAAAAGAAAGAAAGAAAGAAAAAGAAGAGCAAGCCAAGCCCAAAGCCAAAATAAGGGAGGAAATTATGAAGATCAGAGCAGAAATTAATACAATAGAGACTAAGAAAACAATACAGAGTGGGACCCAGATTCCAGCTTGGGCCCTCACTGTGTGCTCCAGTGGAATCCCAGTGCATGGAAAGGGACTTTGAGCCTGCTCCCAGGTGGTAAGACCATCTGCTGCGTCCCAGAACACCCCGGGCCACACACAGGGACAGGGCCCAACTGGGCCATGCCCAGCAACCACCAAGCAGCCAGTGAGACCCAGATTCCAGCTTTGGGCCCTCATGGCATGCTCTGGAGGAATCCCAGTGCACGGAGAGGGACTTTGAGCCTGCTTCCAGGCAGTAAGACCACCCGCTTCACTCCAGATCACCCAGGGCCACACACAGGGAGGGGGGCCCAACCAGGCCATGCCGAGCAACGACCAAGCAGCCAGCAGGACCCAGATTCCAGCCTCAGGCCCTGACCGTGCACTCTGGCAGAATCCCAGCACATGGAAAAAACTTGGAATTTAGCTCCCAGGTGGCAAACCATGGACTACAGCGGATTAACTGTACCAGTGTGACGAGTGCTCCCCTAAAATAGAGGTGTATAGTGGGTAAATAGGGCCAGTAGTAAAGCCCCCTCCAACTAACTGTAAGACCTAGGTCAGTCTGAAAACAGTGTGGGTGACACCCTCCTACACACAGAAAACATCATGCAGAGTGAAAATGACAAAACGAAAAAGCAAAATGCAGTCTCAAACCTCTAGTCCACCAGAAGCCAGTGCAGGAGATATTGAAATAGAGCACCCCAAAAGTAACACACCGGGAACCTCTGAAAAGATAGTAAGCGAAATAAAAAAACTCCATGAGGGTATAGAGGAAATCAAATTAGAAGTACTCTCCCATGTAAAGACAGAATTACCAACCTTAGTAAAGGAGTTGCTGAGTGCAGCTAAAGAAGAAATTGAGAAAAAAGTACAGGAGCATGGGAAACTGATTGAAACCTTGAATGAACAATATAGAAAACATGCAGAATTCATGAAACAAACTGAAAGAGATATCCAAGAAACAAGAAATTCTATTCAAAGCTTGCAAGACCGTATAAATGAAGCTGAGGATAGGATTTCAGACCTTGAGGACAGGATTGCAATTAGTGATCATGAAAGGATAGAACTTTTAAAAATAACAAAGCAGCATGAAGTGACAATCTAACAGCTTCAAGATGATGCCAAGAGCAACAATATAAGATTAAGAGGTATCAGTGAAGAGGCAGGAGTCAAAGCAAATGACATAGCCAAAATATTCACAGAAGTAATAGAAGAAAATTTCCCAAATATGGGGAAAGAATCTGATATACAGATAAGTGAGGCACATACAACACCAAACAGTCACAATCAACATAAATCCACACCCAGACACATAATTATTAAGATTTCAGACATGCAGCATAAAAAGAGAATACTAAAAGCCGTTAGAGAAAAGACATAACTTACCTACCAAGGAAAGCCCATTAGATTCACAGCAGACTTTTCAGCACAAACCCTCAAGTCAAGAAGAGCTTGGAGTGAGGTATTTCAAGCCCTAAAAGAAAACGATTTTCAACCCAGACTGTTATACCCAGCAAAACTTTCATTCAAATTTAATGGAGAAACAAGATACTTCCATGACAAAGAACAATTGAAGAAATTCACATCCACCAAACCAACCCTAGAAAGAGTACTGAAAGACATACTACACAGAGATAAAAATGACCACAATCCCCAAAACAACAACACAAAGAAATCACCAGGTAGGATAAGCAATTAAATAAGGGGAAGAGCAGAAAGCAAACAACTGGAACATAACATGGCAAAGTCAAGACAGTACATAAAAGTGATATCCATAAATGTAAATGCCCTCAATTCACTTATAAAAAGAAATAGACTGACAGAATGGATCAGGAAACATGATCCCACAATGTGCTGTATATAAGAAACACATCTGACCCAAAAGGAAACTCCTAGATTAAAAGTCAAATGATGGAAAACAGTATTCCATGCAACACGAACCCAGAAAAAAAACAGGGGTAACTATTCTAATTGCAGACAACATGAACTTCAAACCTAAAATTATTAAAGGAGATAGAGAAGGTCACTACATACTTGTTAGTGGAAAAATTCAAGAGGAAGAACTAACAATTATAAATATATATGCACCAAATATAGGAACACCCAACTATGTAAAACAGATGTAATGGTCATGAAAAACCAAATACACAAGAACACAATTATAACAGGGGATCTTAACAGCCCATTGTCACAGAGATAGATCAACTAGACAAAAAGTCAGCAAAGAAATAACAGAACTGAATCATACCTGTGAGCAATTAGACTTAGTAGGTGTTTACAGAGTGTTCCACCCAACCACATCAGAATACATAGTCTTCTCAGCAGTGCATGGGACATTCTCCAAAATACACCATATATTATCCCATAAAACATTTTAAATAAATGCAAAGGTATTGAAATCATCCCATGCATAATATCTGACCATAGTGCACAGATATTGGAAATTAATGGCAAAAGAAATTGCAAAACCTGCACAAATACATGGAAATTAACTAACAACCTTTTGGACAACCAGTAGGCTACAGATGAAATTAAAGAAGAAATAAAGCAATATCTACAATACAATGAAAACACAGAAACAACATACTGTAATCTATGGGATGCAATGAAAGCGGTGTTAAGAGGCAAATATACAGCAACAAATTGTCATATGAAGAAAACAGAATGAGCACAAATAAACAACCTAATGCTCCATTTCAAGCTTCTAGAAAAAGAAGAGCAAGCTAAACCCAAAGCTCATAGAAGAGAGGAAATTGTAAAGATTAGAGCAGAAATCAATGCAATTGAAACTAAAAAAATAAACAAAAAAACAAAGAACTAATGAATCAAAAAGCTGTTTTTTTGAGAGAATAAACAAAATTGACAAACCCCTAGCTAACCTTATCAAGAGAAAGAAAGAAAAAACCCAAATTCATGCAATAAGAAATGAAAAGGAGGAACTTACTACAGATCCTATGGAAATTCAAAAGATCATGAATATCTACTTTGAAAATCTCTACTCACATAAAGTGGAAAACACAGAGGAAGTGGACAGATTTCTAGAAACATATGAACTACCAAAGCTCAACCAAGAAGATATAGCAATTTTGAACAACCCAATATCAGCTATTGAAATTGAAAATGTAATTAAAAACTTACCAACAAAAAAAGCCCAGGTCCTGATGTATTCACAGCTGAATTCTACAAGAAATTTAGAGACAATTTGATGCCAATTCTCCTTAAACTCTTCAATGAAATTGAGAAGAAAGCAATCCTCCCTAAATCATTCCTGGAGGCAAGTATTACTCTGACCAAAACCAGAGAAAGATCCAACCAAAAAAGAGAACTATAGGCCAAACTCACTAGTGAACATTGATGCAAAGATTCTCAATAAAATACTGGCAAATAGAATGCAGCAAATCATCGAGAAGATTATACATCATAACCAAGTGGGGTTCATTCCAGGAATGCAGGGATGGTTTAACATATGCAAATCAATAAATGTAATACACCACATCAACAGAGCCAAAAACAAAAACCACATGGTCATCTCAATAGACACAGAAAAAACTTTCAACAAAGTCCAACACACATTCATGATAAAAACCCTCCGGGCTGGGATTTACCTCAGTGGCTTAAGTGCCTGCCTAGCAAGTGTGAGGTTATGAGTTCGATCCCCAGTACCAAAACAAAATAAAAGAGATAAAAACCCTTCAGAGGGCCAGGGATTTAGCTCAGTAGCATAAATGCCTCTCTGGCAAGCACAAGGTCGTGAGTTCGATCCCTGGTACCACAAAAACAAACAAACACAAAAAAAAAACACCTTCAGAAACTCGGAATACATGGAGTCTACCTCAACCTTATAAAGGCTATCTATGACAAACCACAGCCAACATTATACTAAATGGACAAAAACTTAAAGTTTTTACTTTAAATTCAGGAACAAGACAAGGATGTCCACTATCACCACTCCTTTTTGATATAGTTCTGGAAACACTAGCCAGGGCAATCAGACAAGAGAGAGAAATAAAAGGAACAAAGATAGGAAAGGAAGAAGTTAAATTATCACTATTTGCAGATGACATGATACTCTATATAGAAGACCCAAAAAACTCCATTAAAAGACTGCTAGAGGTAATAAACAAGTTCAGCAGTGTAGCTGGATACAAAGTCAATGCTCAAAAATCGATAGCATTCCTGTACACAAACAAAAAACTCACCAAGAGAGAAATTATGGAAATATCACCCTTTACAATAACATCTAAAAAAATTAAACACTTAGGAATCAACCTAACTAAAAATGTAAAAGATCGATATGCTAAAAATTATACTACACTGAAAAAGGAGATTGAAGAAGATATTAGAAAATGGAAGGATATTCCTTGCTCTTGGCTAGGAAGAACCAACATTGTGAAAATGGCCATACTCCCCAAACTGTTATACAGATTTAATGCAATCCCAATCAAAATACCATTGACATACTCAGAGATCTAGAGAAAACACTCCTAAAATTCATTTGGAAACAGAAGAAACCTAGAACAGCAAAGGCAATTCTGGGCAACAAAGGCAAGGCAGGAGCCATAATCTCAATTCCTGACTTGAATCTATACTACAAAGCCACAGTGATAAAATCAGCATGGTACTGGCAAAGAAATAGACCTGAGGATCAATGGAACAGATTAGAAGATGCAAGCACAACTACAAACACACTCAGCTACCTGATATTTGACAAAGGGCCTAAATATGTCCACTGGAAGAAGGACAACCTCTTTAATAAATGGTGTTGGAAAAATTGGCTCTCCACATGCCAAAAACCGAAACTAGATCTATGCATATCACCATACACAAAACTAAAGTGTAAATGGATCAAAGACCTAAATATTAAAACAGAAACACTAAATCTACTGGAAGACAAGATAGGTAGAAGTCTTGGAGACATAGGGGTAGGCAGAGAATTTATGAACAAAAAGCAAACTGTACGGGAAACACTTCAAAGAATCAACAAATGAGATCCCATATTATTGAAAAGTTTCTGCACTTCAAAGGAAATCACCAACAGAATGAAAAGAAAACCAACAGAGTGGGAAAGAATTTTAGCCAGCAAGCCCTCAGACAAAGGACTTATGTTCAGAACATATAAAGAATTGAAAAACATCAAGCCCCCCAAATTCAAACACGCTCTCCAAAATGGGCATCTGAGATGAACATACAGTTCTCAGAGAAAGATATACAAATGGCAAATAAATACATGAAGAAATGTTCACCATCACTGGTCATTTGAGAAATGCAAATTAAAACAACATTGAGATTTCACCTCACTCCAGAAAGAATAGCTGCCATCAAGAAATCAACTGATAACAAATGTTGGCAAAGCTGCGGGGAAAAAGGAACACTGCCCCACAGTTGGTGGGAATGTAGACTGGTGAAATCCATATGGAGAATTCTCAGAAGACTAGGATTGGAAATTCCATTCAAAAAATCAACTGATAACAAATGTTGGTGAGGCTGCGGGGAAAAAGGAACACTGCTCCATTGTTGGTGGGAATGTAGACTGGTGCAATCCATATGGAGAATTCTCAGAAGACTAGGATTGGAAGTTCCATTCAATCCAGCTATTCCCCTCCTGGGTATTTTCCCAGAAGAACTAAAAAGTTCATATCACAGTGATATATGTGCCCCATGTTCATAGCAGCACAATTTGTAATAGCTAAATCTTAGAAACAACCAAGATGCCCACCAAATGCAGAGTGGATGAAAAAGATGTATTTTTACACAATGGAACATTACTCAGCTATAAAAAAGGATGATCTTGAGGCCTTCATAGGCAAATGGAGACAACTTGAGACTATTCTCATTAGTGAAATAAATAAGAATCATATTTATAAATATCACATTGTGTCTCTAGTGTAAAAAGTGATAAGAAGTATAAGAGTAATAAAACCCAAAATGTGTAATTGCTATTGTAAGAAAGAGAGGAAAAGAAAGAGCTCTAAGGGATATAACTGCATGTATGTTTGAGTGACCATATTGCTGAATCTTTTTTGGATCCTTGAGCAGAACTGTTTGCAGTCTCACTGTTTGAATGTCTATTATGTATCCATTAATTTTGTAACTTGAAAAACTACATCCAAGATGACAATATGTAATTTATCAACTAGTGATGTCTTAATGTTTTTTTCTTTTTTCTTTTAGAATTCTGTATTGCTACCCTTTTACTTTTGCTTTTTTTCTTATTAAACAAAAAATTTTTAAAAATGCATAATTGCTATTGTAAAAAAGAGAGGAAATAGGAAGTCCTGTAAAAGATATAACTGCATGAATATTTAAGTGTATAGGATTGATAACCGTACTTCTAAGTTCTTGTTGGATTGTTGAACAGATCTGTTTGCAGTCTCACTGCTTGAATGTCTACTTTGTATGCTTTAATTTTGTAACTTGAACAACAATTTCTAAAAGGACCATATGTAATTTATCAACCAGTGATCTCTTACTGTTTATCCTTTTATTTTTAAATTCTGTAATACTTCTACCTTTTTTCTTTTTTTTCTCTTTAAATAAAAAAAATTTAAAAAAGAAAACAATACAAAGACCAATGAATCAAAGAGTTGGTTCTTTGAAAGAATAAATAAAATTGATAAGCCCCTAGCCAACCTAATTTAAAAAAGGAAAGAAAATACTCAAATTCATGCAATACAGAATGAAAAAGGAGAGATCACTACTGACTCTGTGGAAATACAGAAGATCATCAACACTTATTTGAAAAACCTCTACTCTCATAGGTTTGATAACACAGAAGAAATGGACAGATTCTTAGAAACATATGTACCACCAAAGCTGGATTAAGAAGCTGCTGAATAACCCAATTTCTATTAATGAAATTGAAACTGTAATTAAGTCCCTACCAACAAAGAAGAGCCCACGCCCAGACGGATTCACTGCAAAATTCTACAAGAAATACAAAGAAGACTTAATGCTGACACTCCTCAAACTCTTCAATGAAACTGAAAGGGAAGCAATTCTCCCTTAGTCATTCCTGGAAGCAAATATCACTCTAGTACCAAAACCTGAGAAAGACCCAACTAAAAAAGAGAACTACAGTTTCCCTAATGAACATAGATGCAAAAATTCTCAATAAAATATTGGCAAACAGGATGTAGCAAATCATCAAGAAGATTATACACCATGACCAAGTTGGATTCATCCCAGGCATTCAGGGATGGTTCGACATACTTAAATCAATAAATGTAACCAATCATATCAATAGAGCCAAAAGTAAGAATCACATGATCATTTCTATAGATACAGAAAAAGCTTTCCATAAGACCCAACACCCATTCATGATAAGAACCTTACAGAGAATTGGAATAGATGGTCTTTACCTCAATATGATAAAGGCCATCTATGACAAACCAACAGCCAGTGTCATCTTAAATGGCCAAAAACTGAAAGACTTTACCTGGAAATCAGGCACAAGACAAGGATGTCTGTTATCACCGCTCCTATTTAATATGGTACTGGAAATACTAGCCAGAGCAATTAGACAAGAGAGAGAAATAAAAGGAGTAAAGATAGGAAAAGAAGAAGTTAATTATCATTATTTGCAGATGACATGATACTCTACATAGAAGACCTCCAAACCTCCAGTGAAAGTCTCTTAGATATAATAAATAAATTCAGCAATGTAGCTGGATACAAAGTCAATACTCAAAAATCAATAGCATTCTTATACACTAACAACATCATCGAGAGAGAAATAAGAGAAGCCATACCCTTCACAGTAACATCCAAAAAAATGAAATACTTAGGAGTTAATCTAATGAAAGATGTAAAAGAGTTGTACAGGGAAAATTATAATACCCTGAAAAAGAAATCGAAGAGGACCTCAGAAAATGGAAAGACATCCCTTGTTCATGGATAGTGTTGTAGTCATGGGTTATACAGAGAATAATTAGAAACAGGACATGGAGTTTATAATATTATTTTTATGATGTCACCCAAGCTTAACACAAGAAAATGCAGGAAATCTATCCACATCACTAAAGACATAGAATATTCAGCCAAGGGCCTGAATCCCACACCAATGTCCCACATGAGTCCAGATGAAGACCCAGTGCTCACAACAATGCCTCCCATGAATCCAACTGGAAGTCTAGAGCCCACAAGAAGGACTCACGCCAGTCTCTTTTACGGATCCATGCTGGGAAGGCCCAAAGGTCAGCAGTGGAAGCCAGAAAGTCTATGCCAGCGGGGTAAAGGAGCTGTACTGGTAGGTTGAGGGTTTTACACTGGAGCTGAGAAGTCACACTCACAACTCCAGGGCTGTCCTGGAAAGCACCACAGCCATCCTCAGCGACACAGAGGCCCCCAGTTCCTCTGACGACAAGCATAGTTGAGTACATGCCAGGAAGCCAGCATGATGAGTTCATCCTGGAGACCAAGCAGCACACATCTTCCCCTCCGGAGCCAGGAAGCAATGCTCAATGTGAAGACCAAAGCTCCTCCAGGAGAACCAACAGCTCAAACAGCAACTTGTATGAGAACTCACAATGCCTCAACACCTAACGTGAATAGCTTCTCCTTCCCCATGTCTCTATTTATGCTGGCAACTTTCCTCAGGTGAAACATCTATGCTCAGTGCCATGCTGATTTAATCCAGCTGGCATTAAGTTGACCACCAGTTTCCAATCCATAATAGATAGAAAGAATAAATACTGTGAAAATGGCCATTCTCACAAAATTGCTGCACAGATTCAATGCAATCCCAATGAAAATACCACTAACATACCTCTTAGATCTAGAGAAATCACTCCTAAAATTCATCTGGAACCAGAAGCGACCTAGAATAGCAAAGGCAATTCTAAGCAGCAAAGTGAAGGCAGGAGACATTACAATCCTTGACTTGAAGTTATACTACAAAGCTACTGTAATAAAATCAACATGGTACTGGAATAAAAACAGAGCTGAGGATCAATGGAATAGACTAGAAGATACAACTACAAACACACTCAACCACCTTATCTTTGATAAAGGGGCCAAGCATGTTCACTGGAAGAACGATAGTCTCTTTAATAAATGGTGCTGGAAAAACTGGCTTTCCATATGCTGAAAACTAAAATTAGACCAATGCCTGTCACCATGTACTACACTAAAATCTAAATGGAAGATCTAAATATTAAAACAGAAACACTAAATCTGTTGGAAGACATAGTAGGTAAAAATCTTGAAGACATAGGGGTAGGTAGAGAAGTCATGAACAAGAACCAAACTGCACGGGAAATACTTCCCAGAATCAATAACCTGGATCACGTCTTATGAAAGAGTTTCTGCATGTCCAAAGAAATCTCCAGCAGAGTAAAAAGAAAACCACAAACTGGGGAAAAATCTTAGGAACTGTCCTTCAGATAAAGGACTTCTGCCTAGAACTTGAAAAGAATTAAAAAAGTCAGATCCCTGAAATTCAAAGACCCAATCCAAAAATGGGCATCCGAGATGAACACACAGTTCTTGAATTAAGAAATAGGAATGGCAAATAAATACATGAAAAAATGTTCATCATCATTGGTCATTAGAGAAATGCAAATTAAAACCACACTGAGATTCCATCTCACTCCAAAAATAATGGCCAGGATCAACAAAACTACCAACAACAAATGCTGGAGAGGCTGTGGGGAGAAAGGAACTCTTCTGCACTGTTTGTGGGAGTGTAGACTGGTGCAACCACTGTGGAGGTCAGTCTGGAGATTCCTCAAAAATCTGGGGTTGGAAGTCCCATTTGACCCAGCTATCCCTCTCTTAGGCATATTCCCAGAAAATCTGAAAACATCTTATCACAGTGATATATGTGCACCCATGTTTATAGTGGCACAATTTGTAATAGCCAGATCTTGGAAACAACCTAAGTGCCCATCAACTGAGGAATGGATAAAAAAGTTGTGCTACTTTTATACAATGGAGTACTACTCAGCTATAAAGAATGATCACATTGAGATATTTATAAATAAATGGATGCAACTTGAATCCATACTCATAAATGAAATAAATCAAACTCACATGTATAAATACTGTATAGTTTCCCTAGTGTAAGACATGGCAACAGTACATATTGTTTTATGGTAATCATGGTTCACCATTATATTGCTTTGAAGTCTTATGTTTTCATTCATTGGTTGGAATGGTTTTATTGTTTTGTTTGATCTTATTATATGTGATTGTATGAATAGTTACTTTGAAGAAAAGACAATATGGCAGCCATTGTTGATTTAATATCATCTTGCTCTGAAGTCGTACCATGCTTTTGTTTTTCTATTACCATTGGTTCTATCATGTTGTGTGTTATTGGATTTTAATGTATATGATAGTATGAACAAATTTTTTACGGAAAATGAGATAATATAGTAACCATTGCTCATCTTTGGTTATTTGGTTCAGAATGCCTTGTAATACTTTCATTCTCTTGAGTGGTTTTATTCTATTTTATTATGTTTGACATTATTGTGTGTGGAACTAAGCTCAACTATTTCAAAGAAAGAGACATTATGATAGCTACTGTTAATATCCAATTGTCTTGTTGTGAAGTGCTGTGTTGCTTACATTGTTCTGTTCTGATCTGCTTAGATCTGTCCTCTTTTGTTTTATTCTCTTTAAAATTAAAAAAAATTCTGAAGATTCAACAACAACAGCAAAACCTATTGGAATTAATAAACAAATTCAGCAAAGTTGCAGAACACAAAATCTGCACCCCATCAGCTGCATTTCTACACACTAATAATGAGCACTTTGGAAAGATTACAAACGATCCTGCTTGCAAAAGCGTTACAACAATAACATTGGAATCTACTTAACCAGGAGACCAAAAGCATGCACACTGAAAACACCAAACACTATGGAAAGAAGTTTACCAAGATTGCAAGCAAACAGGAAAAAAAAAAACCAAACCAAAACAACAACAACAAAAACCCTGTTTTTATGAATTCAAAGACTTGGTATTTTTAAGCTGTCTCATCCTTCCTGCCCCCCATGCCAAATGGAAATCTGGTGCATTGACGCACAAAAGCAAGAGAGGAAAAAGGCAACTTGTGGAATGTGGGATGACTTCGTGCTGTGTATCCGAGAAGGGGTTAATACCCAGGGTGTGTGAAGAGCCATAACCCAAGAGCAGGTGAACGTGTAATCTCTTTAAACAAAATTCATAACTCATTAGGAATGTAATGTGAATTCAAAAATGGATTTTTATATAATTGTCTAGTACTTGCTTTTGCCTAGTAATATTAAAACAGGATGTTTTGCTTAAAGTTTCCACCCAAATACGTCTGGGAAAAACCATCATGTGACTATTTTTGTTGATCCAATGATGATGCGGTCTTTGTCATTTGTAATTAGCCAACAGAAACCGCTATGTTATTAAAGTGACATTTTTCTTTTTTCTGATCCAAAAGTTTTTTAGAGAGAACAATAATTTCAGATTAGAAAAAGAAATACTTTTTACACTTCTATTAATGACTTAGTTGTTTACACATAGTTTAACTTAAAAAAAATACTCTTCCTAAAATATTATGTACCCTTTTTTACTCTTAACCATTTTTTAGTATAGTTACAGGTGTTAATCATATTAGCATTATTTTTTAAAAAAATGTACACCTTTTGATGAATGTTTAATAACTATATAAATATTTTTCTCATTTAAAAATTTCCTTTTCCAAGACAAAAATTACTCAGTTTCTTTCTTTATTTTTTCTGTAAGAGAATGGTTTTTTCTTTAAAAGAATGAGATTTTTTAAAAATACCTGTTTGTAGTACATAATGTTCTAGAAAAGATGAATTTCTTTAAACTACTTCTACTGGGGCGGGGAGTGTAGTTCAGTGTTAGGGCACAGGTTTAGCGTGCATGAGACTCTTGGTTCTAACCCAGCACCACAAAATAAAGCAAAACACCCACAGAGGTGGTTATAGAATGTAATTTACAGCTTGACTTATTCAGACAAATTTCACATTTTATTTCTCTTCACTGGAAAATTCTCCCTAAAGGACCACACACTTAAAGCATTATGCATTTTGGCATCATCTCTTGAAAAATGTTTGCAATTGGAGTGTATTCGAGATTCTTTATCTTATTCACAAATGTGTTCTGTAACTTCTAAAAACACTCAAAATAATTTGTGTTGAATGTGAAAGGCTTTCTGCCCCTGCTTCTGATTCCCCTGGAGAAGGGATAGCCTGCTCTCCTCCTTTGCATCTCTGCATCTTAGTCAGTCACATCTACAGTGGACTGACTAAGGGGAGCTTGTGATTAGTCTGCACATCTGGCATTCTGTGGGTTGGATAGTGCTAGAGGCTTCACAAATAAATACTCTCTTTTAATGTTGAAGGGTCCTTTATTATTTTAAAACTAGCTCTTAACTCTGCTCCTGACCAGCAGTGAACACAGTACTACGGGTTCTTCCTCTAAGGGTGGGCTTTGGATGGGGGCCTGAGGGCTGGAGAGAGACCCAGCTGTGGAGACCTCAGTGAGAAGGGTGCTGCCCGATTTCCTGCTGTGATTCCAGGGTGGGGGTGAGTGAGGTCTCTGAGGCCACCCAGACAGGGGCCTGCCGGTGGGGGTGGGGTGAAGTTTCATTTCTGTATCCTCAGATTCAAGAGCTTCCTAGTGTATTGATCTTCAAATCAAGTTACCCCTGCAAAGGCCACTGCAAGTTTAGGTTAACTAGTATTCTAATGGCATTTTGCTAGTTTTAAGAAACTTTCTATAATGCATGAATCTGGAAGATTCAGATATTATGTCCTCAAAACCAGAACTATGCCTACTGGAAAAGCACACAAACAGACTGTAAAGTCTGGTTCCTCAGTCTCTCTGGACACAGTTCAGGTGACCCAGACCCGCCTGTGGCTTGTGGTGACTGTACTGGCATCACCGAAACTTCCGAGGGCCAGTGCTGGTTTAGACCATTTCTCTGAAGCCTGGCTTTCCATGGCTGAACAGTAACCTTCCCTTCATCTGCACGTTGCTCTTCGCAGTTGCTGTTATTGCTGTTTCCCTTCTCTTCCTCCTATGCCTAGCCACTGTGTTGGACTATAATTCATACACCATACAGTTACAGATTTAAAGTATACACTTCAGTTTTTTAAAATCTGTTCCAAAACTGTGCCACCATCGGGCTGGGGATCTAGCTCAGCAGCAGAACACCTGTCTGGCAAGCTCAAGGTCCTGAATTTGATTCCCAGTACCAAAAAACAAAACAAAACAACAAAAAAAAAAAAACAAGCTGCGCCACCATCATCACAATTGAGTTTAAAGTATTTTCACCACCTCGAAAAGAAAACCTAAGTTTATCCGCCATCATCATCCCCACCCTCACCCCAGACAAGTAGCTGTAAGCAGCCACAGCCACGAATCTGTTTTCTGCCTGCAGGTTTGCCTGATCTGGCCTCCCCTGTGCAGGGATTCCAGGCCCATGGCAACACTCCCAGCTACATCCTCTTATCTGAGTTTTCTTTTCTTTTCTTACCTAATTGCCTTATCAGAACTCCAGTGATGACAAAGAACAAGTAACTCCTATCTCTCTGCTAATCTCAGGGAAGGTACACACCATTAAGCATGATGCCACCTGTGGGTTTTTCCTAGATGCCTTTATCAGGTGGACGAAGGTCCCTTCTACGTGGTTTGTATTTTTACCATGAAAGGATGTTGGATTTCACCAAATGCTTTTTCTTTTTCTTTTCTTTTTTTTATTTTTTTTTATCTGTACCAGGGATCGAACTCACAACCACACGCTTGCAAGGCAGGTGCTTATGACACTGAGCTAAATCCCCAGCCCCAAATGCTTTTTCAACACAATGTTCAGTTCATAAACTTCATTCTTTCCATGATTCTGGTTGCAAACAGTGTTGGCTAAGAACCTAACCAAATTCAGTGATTAGGTTTAATGTTGACCTTTGGAGAAATTTGATTTGGTTCTCATCCAGTTCAGTTTGCAACCAGAATTGTGGAGAGAATTGAGTTCATGAACTGAAGCACCACTGTAATTGACTTTCAGCTGTCACACCAACCTTGCCTTCCTGGGGCAAATTGTCCTTCTTTACATGTGCTGCTAGACTCAAATTACTAGTATTTTATTAAGGATTTTTGTGCCTGCAGTCACAAGGGATATGGAACTGTACTTTTCTTTTCTTGCGATTGAAAGAGTTTGCCCTAGAATAAGTTATAGGACATTATGGCGGTGGAAGGCTGAATCAGGGATGTTTACCCTGAGGTTACTTCCTCCTTCCCCTATTACAACTTCCTTTTTCCTTTCCCAGTGCACACAGAAAAAGTTCCAATCAGCTCCTTGTGCATCATCAATGCCTGCCCTAATCACCACCCCAAGTCAAAGATTACATATATCCCATACCCCATGTTCTAGTCAGAGAAAGTCATCCCTCTGTCGGTGTGGGCTCCTCTCCACAACCTTTGAATAGAGGCCACTTTTACTTTTATATTTTGTTCTTTTATTGCACCAAAAAACACTAACAGTGATGTCTCTGTCTGATGTTAATATTGGAGTAATACTGGCATCATAGAATGAATTGGGAAATGTTCCATTCTCTCCTTTTTAAATTTTTTTTCAAGAATTTGTGAAGAAATGGCTTTGATTATTTTTAAAATATTTGGTAGAATTGAGTTAGAATCTAACTGAACCTGAACTTTTCTTTGTGGATATATATTTTTTTACTACTAATTTAATCTTTTTTGCTTGTGGTCTATTTTGTCTTTTACTACTAATTTAATCTTTTTTATTGTGATCTATTTATGTCATTATCAGTAACTTATGGTCATTATCAGTAACTTATGCCTTTCTAGGAATTCAGCCTTTTCTTCAAAGTTACCTAATTAATTGGTATACAATTGTTAGGAGGATTCCTTTATAGCTTTTTTATGTTAGGCCAGTAGTAGTGTTTCCTCTTTTATTTCTAATATTTTGATTTGTTCTTATCTCTTGGTTGAATTTTGTTATTTTTGTTCATCTCTTCAATGAGCCAACTTCTGATTTCACTACAGAGAAGAAATGTGTGTCATTTTTAAACCAAGTTTTTAGGAAGTTGTTATGACAACCGGAGGAAACAAACACAGTATGTTAAGAGCCTGGCACATAGTAAATGTTGAGTAACTACAGGTTCCTCTGCATGGCTGTATTTGCATATGCCAAGCCCTTGCTGTACCACGGCGCCATGGTGCCTGCAGCTTCAGAATCCCTGGGGAGCTTGTGGAACAAGCTTAATGCCCCTGAAGTTCTGATTCAGAAAGTTGAGGCAGGGCCTGATAATCTGCAGTCCTTCTGTTTCTCCCCACGAAATTCTGGTGTTTCACACCCCCTGGTTTAAGACACCCTGCCCAGCCAAGAAGGATCCAATGCTACTATCCAAGTGACCCTGCTGGAACATAGCCAGTTACGGGTTCCTGAGGCAGAAGCAGCTTCTGGGCAGGCTGTTGGGAGTCACCATCTACATGTGTTGCAGGGCTGGACATCTGTGGTTTACACATTCACGTCAAAAGATCTGAACCAACACTAGGGTACCTTCTCGTTGCTCAAGACTTCCTTTCTAGGATAACCATAGTCTCCCTTAAAGTACTTGCCTTAAACAAAACAAAGTGGAAGACAAATAGCTGGTCATGGAGCACATACCTTAATTCCAGAACTCTGGAAAGAGGAGAAAGGAGGATCACAAGTTTGCATCTGGTTTGAACAACTTAGCATAATCCATTCTCAAAATAAAAAAATAGAAAAGGGGGCAGGGGATGTGACTTAGGAGTAGAGCACTCATAGGTCTGAGTCCCAGTACAGTACGAAAAGCAAAAGAAAGAATGAAAACCCAAAACAGTACAAAATAATTTCAGACTACCAAGTATATTTAGTATATTTACTGTGTGTTCTAGCCAACAGGTGACACAGTGTCCTGGCCTCCTTCTCCTAGGGTATTAACTAAAAGAGGTTTGCAATTGCAAATCTTTCCTCTTTCTCTTTGAGATGCATGTACACATCCATCCTACAACTCCAAAATGCCTTTCTCAAGCACTTGAAAGCATCCCTTTGAAATGGGATCATCTGGAAGGATCTTATAATTCAGAATCTTTAATGGAAAGCACCTCTCTAGTGATGCAGAGGCACAAAGTGGCAACAAAGATTTTTTTGTTTACAGGCTCTGGGGGTGCACGGGATGCCTGAGATCCATCCCCCAACATATACATGCACACACACACACACACACACACACAGGTCAGGGAGTACATGGAGAGAGACACGGACCCACGCACTAGTGCTTTCACTGGGGCCAGGAAAGTATCCAAACTGTAAGGTTTCCTGTGGGGAATATAATTGGTAAGTTTAAAGCAAGCAGGCATGGGTTCTAGGAGGTCACTCTGTGATCACGAGGTGGTCACCACAGCATGGCTGCACAGTCCTGCAGGGTGGAGAGTCAGTTGGGGCTCAGTCACATTGATTGCATGTCACAGTCCCTTAAGGAGGTGGTCACCAGAAGCCAGTTGCTTATGGTAGATGTCTGGACCCACCACACCCAAGAATTTGGAGGAAGAGGTGGGTATGAAGGGTAACTGAGCCCTGCTTCCGTCTGAGAAAGCCCAGCTTATAATCAAAATGGATGAATGGGTATGGCAGCAATATTGAAATTAGAAGAATTCACCTATAGTCTTCTGGCCCTGTGGGAGGGTAGGTCTTAACTTTGATAATTGCTAGCTAACAAAACAGATGGCTGAATTGAAAGAGTTTTGCTGGCTGGGGATTCAGCTCAGTGGTATAAGCACCTACCTGGCAAGCATGAGGTCATGAGTTTGATCCCCAGTACCCCCCCCCAAAAAATAAAGTTTTGCCCTAGAATAAATTACTGTATGGTTATGGCGGTGGTCTAACATGGCAGAAGGCCAAAGCAGGAACGTTTACCACTTCCTGCTTCTTTCTCAGTCTTAATAGCAATTCCTTTTCCTGTTTGCATGCAAAGAAAATTCCAATCAGCTCCTCCCATGTCATCAATGCCCAGCCTAAGTGCCACCCCCAGTCAGAGGTTTTATATATATATATCCCATACCCTACATTCCAGTCAGAGAATGCCAGGCTGCCTATAGTCATGGACTTCTCTCCACGCCCTTGGAATAAAGGCTACTTTTTACTTATATTTTGCTCTTTATCGCACCGAAAACCTAACACAAATTGCATTGACACCAACCACACTTTTGTCCCTTCTCACGTCCCTCTGGGGCTCCCTGAAGGCCCCCTGGGTACTGCCCTATTCTCTCCTTAACATGCCCAGTCCTCTCTGTGCAAATTAGAATCCAGTCCAGTTCACACTCAACTCTTGGTGCTTTCAGAATAGTTACTGTTGTAAGCTAACTTTCATGCCGCCATTCTGTTCTATATGCCCTTTGTTCTAAATTGAACTTTGTATTTCCTTTTATGGGCGGTCGTGTTTGTTCTAAATTGAACTTTCTATTTCCTGTATGTCTCCTGCACAACCCCCAGTGCTTTGTTTCCCATTGATTCCCCAGCATAGCCCACCCAGAGCTGTATCCCAGGAACAGGCCTAACCACAGCACCGTGCTCTCTGACCCTAGGCAAACAACAGGATGTCCTGGCACTCCAAGAATGTGCAGATGTGCTGATGAGCAAATCTTCCTGTGAAAAACATAAGCCTGTCTCTCAGGACAACTTGCCCTTTGCTTCCCCACACCTTTGCGGTTTTTCCCTTTATAAATCACTCCAAATCTTAGCCTAGTTACACAGCAGTGTAAATTCCACCTGCACTCTGTGTCACTGGGTACCAGCCTAAATAAAGTGCTCCTTTTTCCTTCAAGATGTCTTGGCTTTTTATCTTTTTTCATAACTTTTGATCTTTGATTTTTGGGGTACAACAGTTACTGTTGATTAAAATCTGCCCTCAAGAATGTTATCATTGTGTATGTCTAAAATGTACCAAAAAATTAATTTTAAAAAATAAAATAAATAAATCTGTCCCTAAGACCGTGACCAGAATCATATTTTTTTTTACTTTCCATTTTTTTATTGGTACCGGGGATCAAACTCACTACCGTGTGCTTGCAAGGTAGGCACTTATGCCCCTGAGCTAAATCCCCAGCTCCCAGCTTTATCTTTGATACTGACAAAAAACAGAATACCTGGCCAAGTCTTAACATAGGAGATATTCCTAGTGGGAGGTTATCAAAAACAGGCTTTTATTGCTTACTAAAATAAAAAACCTGGGGGATATGTGTACTCAAACCCACACACAAACATTCACATGTGCATACACACAGAGTCACTTCTACAACCAAGCAGAAAATCTAAGCGAGATTCAAGTGAGTAGGCTGTCTCTCATGGAGGGACTGACCACAGATGTAAAAGAAACACAGCTGGGCAAGGACCTGATGTTCCCTAATGTCTCCCCCTTCACTGGGGACGAGAAGTTGTAGGAAGCAGAGAGAGTGGAGGCCAGCTGAGACGTACAGATGTCAGGCAAACAGCTGGTGTTTGTAAAGAAGCTGATTCTTGGGGCCAGGGATTTAGCTCAGTGGCACAGGCGCCTGCCTGGCAAGCAGGAGGTTGTGAGTTTGATCCCTGGTACCAAAAAGAGGAAAAAAAAAAAGCAGCACAGCAGCTGATTCTTCATCCTTTCTCTGTTCTGCACCCACTATTACAGGAGAAGATGGTTCAGTGATCCTTGTTAAAGCATGGCGAGGTGTCATTACTCAGGACCACCATGAGAGGGAAAGGAATTGGTTGCAGTGGGAGAAAGAGGTTGGGCTTGGCTCCAAATACAGCTTAGTAAAGTGGGAATTTACAGCTCAAGAGTGCAGGAGATGTGTGTGTGTGACACACACACAATGACTAGGAGGAAAAATCTGATGTAACGAGGATTCTTGATAAGCAACCTAATAGAGTTCTAGCTGACACTGCTGGACATTACCTGGAGGACAGTGGAGAATGCGGGAACCACCCAGAGGCTCTTTTGAAAGAAGAGCAACCATCTCCATTTGAATAAACTCGCCCCGGTCTCCGTGCATTGATATGTACAGAGCTGGCTGGGCCATTTCTTTGTCCCTTCAATTGGCTTTAAGCAATGTAAATTGGGCTGGGTGAGGAGCTGACGGGTAATCTTTGAAACAAGGTGACAGGTCGGTGTCATCCCAGCGAGTGACTCCCCACCTAGGTGACTGAGCCAGGTGGGATGGAGAGCCACGCTCCATGAGCTGGGACCGAGCCTCGAGAAAGAAGCTTTGACTTCTCAGGCAAAAGCTGAAGCACTCACCCCCAAATATTAGATACTGTTAGGGTTTTTTTTTTGGCACAATAGAGAAGCAAAAAAGAAAGAAAAAAGACTGCCTCTCCTGGGAATGCGGAGGGGAGCCCACGACTCATGGTGGGAGTTGGCTTTTTTCCTCTAACAGAAACGGGGGCTCAGGAGTATGTGACCTCTGGCTGGAAGCGGCGCTCGGGCAGGCATTGATGACATGTGAGGAACTGATTAAAATTCTCTTCATGTGCATGGGAAAAAACAGGAAGTTATTATTAGGGCTAAGGCGGGAAGAAGTGGTGGTCACTTTGGCCTTCCGCCATGTTAGACCGCCACCATAATGTGCAATAATTTACACTTGAGCAATAAGCTTTTGGATGCTACCTCCACTTGTGCTATGAAGATTACTCTCTCTGTGTGTCCTGCCCTCTGCTTACTGCAGCGGTGATCTCAGGCCTCCTACCCAGCCCAGCTCCTGGCAGTCCTGTACTTTCCCCCACTCTCACTGTCACTTATCCCCAAGCCACTCTTCTCATGGAGAATTAATAAAACCTGGGTTGGACCCTCGGTCATGGCCTTTGTTCCAGTAAACCACTACCTTGGCTGGACTTAGGACCCCTTGGCTCCCCACACTGTACATATGTCTTAGTGTCTTTATTCTCACCTTGGATTGCACTGGAGATGGTACACTGGAATTAACTCACTAGAATTCCAATCACTTCTCCATGGGATTACAAATAAACTTCCCGGACCACAGCAAGGACCAGGAAAGGGATCTCTACAAGTAGTCGGTGTTGCTAAGTCCTTCAGTGATTTCTAGGATAGAACCATCCTCAGGAGGGTACACAATCAGGCCTCCCTGTGTCTGAGTCCCTTTAACACAGAGATGTCATTGTCATCGCCAGCCCAGGCCTCCTGAGACCCTGAGGCACACCCAGACAACCACCCGACTCAGAGCCGAGTTCTGACTGTCACAGGGCAGAACTTGTATTAAGGCCATTACATTATAGCAAGTCAAAAATTATGTCTCTTAGGGGCCGGAGGTTTAGCTCAGTGACCTAAGTGCCTGCTTGGCAAACGTGAAGTCATGAGTTTGATTCCCTGGTATTATATCTTTTTTGTTTTAATTTTAAACATCTTAATTCAGAAGCTATTACATACTACATAAAAGTTGAAGGAAAAATACAATGAAGAAGAGTCCAATAAATACCTCTAACCCTAGATTAATGGTAATTTGCCATTTTTGTTGTCTTTTGCCACCCGCATGTGTGTACACATACAGACACACCTAAGACATGCACACACACCCACATATACATGCTACACACATGCATGCACATTATCCAGAAACAAGTGGTGTAGGTTAGACATTGCGATGGTTTGTCTCTAAATATTTCAGGGGGCATCCCTGGCAAGAAAGGACATTTTCATATAACCAACTTGTCAATATGCCATCACTTTCCCATCTAAGCAAATCAACAAAGACTTAAAAATAGCCGGGGATTTAGCTTAGTGGCTTAAGCACCTGCCTGGCAAGCATGAGGTTGTGAGTTCGATCCCCGATACCAAAAAAAAAAAAAAAAAAAAAACACGTAAAAATACCTGCTAGAAGACGATCTATTTTCGTGTCGTGTCTGTTGCTTTCCTCAGGCTTAGATTCTTGTCACTGTGCTGGGAAGGAAAGAGAGTGCCTGGGTCCGCGTGTACCTCCCGCGAGGTGTCCTGTACGCTCTCTGAGTGTCCCGGCTCCCAGTGTGGTCGCCTGGCTGCGCTGGCGAGCACCAGACACCCCACCGTGATGATCTGCCCCTCTTTGCTATACCTCGGCCTCCAGGGGATGGATCTGTCCCCCTCCTCCCCCTCGGGCTGTCAACTCAGCAAGAGAAAGGGAGCAGATGAGGAAAGGATTCAGGAAAGCTAGGGGGTGAGTGACAGGCGTGCCGCGGTCCATTAAACAAATTGAAGGGTTGCAACTAAATCTATCAACCACCTTTACAATCACACAGGGGCGTCACTGAAGCCTGTAGAAAAGCCAGGTGCGAAGCTGGGGAGGTGGACCGCAGGCCGAGGGCTGCCTGGGCACCATCACTGGACGCTGACCCCAATTTACATTCAGTGACAGCCCCGCAAACCTCAGCGGGAATCCCCACCTTAGCATACTCTACAACCCCACCTCGTTAATTCTTCTACTCCTCAATTATTAGTGCTTTATTTTAGATTCGTCTCTTATTTTAATTATGCCCAATTACCTGTAATTGCATATTCTTAGCTCATTTCTATCACGGCCATGAGCAGAAAAGCAAGGAGTCTCCCGGTGCCCTCCTGACCCCTCGGCTGCTGGTGTGTTCAGGGGAGTCACCAGCTTGCACCCCCAGGTCCCCGCTGGGCAGGGGAACGGGACACAGCTTCCGCTTTGCTCAGGGACACTTGCTCTTGGCACCTTCATCTTCATTAGCTAGGGGTGCCGCCAGCTGGCCTGAGGCTGCCGGGCAGCAGGGTACCAGGGAGTTCCAGGGAGACCACAGGGAGAGGGCCCAGGACTGAGGGGCACTGAGGAGAGAGAGGCAGAGGAGAGAACCGACTCCCAGCTGGTTCAGTCTCCCCCACACCCATTCCAGCTCCATCCACCAATGAATGTGTTAAGCCGTTGTTTGGAGCAGCTGTGTCTGGGCTGAGCTTTTTTTTTTTTTTTTTTTGCAGCGGTGCCAGCAGCTCCTCTTCCTTGCATGTTGCCACTTCCTCCTAGGTGCCAGCATCTTGTTCTGCTTGGTCTCCAAGGTGAAGCAGCTCAGCGGCTGAGACTGGGAACCAGACCTGGGCACATGGCTGTGAGGGCGCAGGATCTGAACACAGACCTCTCCATGCTCTTGTTGTCCCTGCAACTTTGTTCTTTTGTGAAGTCAGTGAGATCTCACCCCTTTCTTTACTTACTAAGAAAGGCAGTCTCTTCTCACGAGCAACAGTTCAGAATCACCAGACAAAAGCTCTGTAAAATAAGTCTGATTAAATTAGTGGGACCAGCTTTTTTTGGCATCCTCTGGGAATTTGGTTAGAAGTTCCAAAGGTATTGATCAGATCTACAATTTAACAAGATTCCTGGATGATGTGTGTGCACAGTGACATTGGAGGAAGCAATGTGTTTTTCTTCTCTCCGTACAGTGGTCTCTAACTGTGTCATTGAGCATAAGAATATTTCCCAGGCAGAAAGATCATGGAGATTCTTTAACACAGGAAGAAAGATGACCAGTTATAAGAAATTTCCTGATATGGAGGTGAGAGATGGCAGTGGCCTGGGCTAAACTCTTGGCTTTGGGTATGGAGAGAATGAAAGGGGTTAAAGATATACTAGAAGACAGGATCAGGAAGTTGGTGACTGGTGTGCTTGGGAGATGTTGGGGAGAGGACCACATGCAACACCTAGGATGAGGTCATCAGTTGCCCACAATGAACACGAGGCACACAGAAGACAGTGTTCATCAGGGGACACCCATCCTAGATGCTCCTGCTACTTTTGGAAATTATTAACCTGCTTTCATCAAACTACCTGCCCCATTTTCTGCAAACTACCCAAGGCAGGGAAACCCAGAATCTGGAGAGTAAATCTATACTTTGAAAATTAGCAGTTGCTTTTTTTCTGTTTGCTAGCCCCGTGGGGTGTGTGAGCCTTCCCAAATTAGCTGTTAGACCCAGAGAGTGAGATTCATGTCAGATCTATTGTTTCCATTCCCCACAGTGACTAAGTGGACACACTCAAGGTTGATTTGATAACTAATATTAGTCTCTGATCACTTATTAATACCATTTTCTCTCACAGAGTGGTGATAACAGCAACAACAGCTGTAGGGTATTGAGTTAGTTCTTTAAGTCATAAACACCATCCAAACCCTTGAGACCTCTGCCTTCAGCAATTTGGATACGTTTGACTACAGCTTCTTTGGATTGAATGGAAGCCTAGCGATTGTTGAACTCCACTGCCACCTACTGCTTATGTCATAAAGTGCTGGCCACCTCTGCCAATGGTCTACTTTTTATCATTGAATTTTTATTTTCTTCAGCTCTCAAGGGTTTTCCATGCTTTGAGCTTCACCTCACAGAAGTGATTATCCAAGTTTCTAGTGTTTCATTATAACAAATTGGCATATACTGACACTTTTCTCTTGTGGGAAAAAATGAAAAGCTTATGGCTTTATAGAATATTAAACATTTTTAAATTAACACATCATAGTCTTTGTGTATGCTCTTTTCAGAAAAAATAAAAGAAGCTAGTGGAACTATTGAAGAATTCCCCTTTTCTAGTAGATATTTCAACTGGTATCTACCTTGGCCACAGTCCAGAGTCCCTTATTTCCTTTTAAGTCCCCCTTTTAAACGACACTTTCTCCCAAAAACTTTCCCCGATTCTTCATTCTAGAAGCTCCTTTCCACAACTGGTAACGGTTATAATAAACCACATGCATTAAAGATTTTAAAATTCCAGGTTAAAAAACGATTCAGATGATTTCCCTCATGCTCCTCTTTCTGTTGCTGTTTTTCTTTTGCAGACAAGCTACCCTGTGCTCTCAGGGGTAACAACCTTGTACACGGTTTTGCTTTAAGAGGGGGACAATTTAGGAAGGGCAAAGACAAAGTAAGGACAAGAGTGCTGATCTGGTGAGGTTTGGTCTTTGAATACACTGAGATTTTTGGTCAGCTCACAGTTCTGGGGCACCACTAGGTAAAGGTTTCAAAGGCTAATGAAAGAAAAGCTGGCCAAATTTGTCTCAAACATAAAATTTCCCTTCTATTTCCTCTTTTAGAATACCAACGTCGGTTTAGAGGGGAACAGAGGAGCACGAACAAGGAGAAACTGTATTAGTTCAGCTCTGGCAAAGCTGAGGTGCCTGAGGGTAGCATAGCTGGACCACTCTTGGATCCTCTGGCAAGTCCTTGCAGGGTGAGGCCTCGTCCCTCTCCCGCACCCATCTCGCTGCCCTTCCCAGGTATTTGGGTGCTGTCTTGCTCCTTGTTCAAGGTTACAGAGGCGTGGCATCAAGCCCATGTCCCTGGGCTTTTCCCGGGTCACAGTCACTGTCTCCATTGACCCTTGATGTCTCTTCACAGCTAATGCATTAAGATCGCCACAGCTATAGCAGTCCCAGACCGTGGGACCCGTTGGGAAGCTGCTACTCTAGTGAGGGAGTCAGGACCGCGACCTCTTCTCATCGCCTCTTCCCGGGCGTGGTCTGGTGAGCAGTGCGGTCTGACGAGGAGTTTTTTCTTGTAGGAACAGAATCTTCCACTCCGGTTGTATGTCCGGAAGCATTTCCAGAGGACCTCGGCGAGGACCAAATTCCGGTACTGACCTCTCGCACTTCCGAGTTTTTAACTCGGTTGCTTCCGCCCGGAGTTACGGTAGACTCCGGTTGCGAACAGTTACTTCCGCCAGGAGTCCCTAGCGGCTCGGGCTGGACAGCAGGCCATAAAGTGGCCTTTTCCTTCTCCCTCCAGCTTGCCCGCCCAAGCCCTGGTGCCCTGGTGGCGGCGGCGGCTGCTGCAGAGGCAGTCGCGGCCGTTCTCTGGGGCCGAGTCCCAGGCCTGGGTGAACGGGTGGCGCCGAGACGCCGGGGCCAGGCCCAGCCCCAGCCTCCCGCGACGTACAGTGCGGTCCCGCAGGCTTCGTCGCGCCCACCCCGGCCTGTCCCGCCCTGGGTTCCGCCCCGCGGCCCGCCCAGTGCCCGGCCAGCCGCGGCCTCGCTCTGGTGTGACCGCCCTGTCTCTGGGGGACCCGGCCATCCCCGGCTCTGGCCGCAGGGGCAGCATGGAGTTTGCGGAGCTGATCAAGACCCCGCGGGTGGACAATGTGGTCCTGCACCGGCCGTTCTACCCGGCCGTGGAGGGGACCCTGTGCCTGACCGGCCACCACCTGATCCTGTCCTCCCGGCAGGACAACACGGAGGAGCTGTGGCTTCTCCATTCAAACATCGACGCCATCGACAAGCGGTGAGTGGTGCGGGTCCTGCGGCGGGCGCCCCGGAAAGGCTTCCTGGTGTTCTGGCGCCCCTTTGCCCAGCCAGCCAGCAAAGGGCCCTGATGGCCTACATCCAGATTTGAGGTTTAGAAAACGGAGAGGTGCCCACATGAGATGCCTGTTTCCTGTTAAATCTGGGTAAAGTTCTAAATTATCGCTTGGTTATCATCCTGCTTATTTGGAGGAGCATAACACCTTATGGTGGATTTTCAGTGATTTAAAATTTAGTCTCCTTTCTCCATCCTGTTCCCGGAATCACTATTGATTGTCAATCACAGTTCATGAAGTTGTGATTGGACAAGATTCAGTCTTTACCGCTTTGGAGGCAAATTCAAAGAACTGAGTATGTAGTTTTTAAGTTAACAAAACCATTTTATGTTCTCCTCAAAAATGTTCCATTTAAGCTGGGCATGGCTCTGCACACCTGTAATTGCAATGCTCAGAGAGGCTGAGGCAGGAAGATCACGAGTTTGGAGCCCAGCCTGGACACTTTAATAAAATCTTGTCGCTAAACCATCCAAAGCCTGGGGATGTAGCTCAGCGGGACGGCCCTGGGTTCAGTCCTCAGGATGGGAACTGGGGGGGTCAGTTTATCCCATTTCTTCTTATTTCTTACCTGTGGCTTATCATTTCAATGCTCCCACTAAGGCAAAGCATAGTGTCTCCTATTTATCTTTATTCAGTTCTGCTTTTGGAAAGAACAGAGGAACTAATTGGCTTTTATGTAATACTTTTAATCTTTGCAAGGTCAAAATCTTCTCAAAATCAAAAAGCTGTGCTGTACATCCACCTGCGTTTAAACTTTCCAATGTCTCGCTGTCCCCCTGTACTCTAGCAGGGAGAAGAGACCATCTAGGTTACATGAATGGCAGCATTGCCAGACAGGAGAATCTGGGTATTAAGCAATTCCAACAGAGAATATGCCTTTAAGTAATGTGTCCTGGTAGGGTGTTCAGGTGAAGGAGGAGTAGACTGCATTCAGTGAAGCAAAAGGCTCCTACTAGATTTCCTCCAGTCAGTGGTCTCTGACACAAAGGTTCCCAGTGGCCTCTCACTCCCTGCGTGATAGCTCACCCCCTTAGTCTGCCATTCCTCTCACTCTGTTTTGGGCCTAACCTGTTTTCCACTATTTTTATTTTATTTTTTTGTGGTATGAGGAATGGAACCTAGCACTTTTACAGCGAGACTCTGAGCTGTGCCACAGCACACGCCCCACCCCTTTGAGTTAGGGTCTTGGTAAGTCACTAAATTTCTAACTTGTGATCTTCCTGCCTCAGCCTCCCAGAGGGCATTACACTGCACTCTGTGTGTGCTGCTGCATCTGACACATTATTTCTTGCCCTTCCTTTTCATGAACCTTTCTTCCATTTCTTTTCAAGATCCGTTTTTACCAGCTAATCGTCACTATTTATTGTTGCTCATAAAAGCCCTGCCTTCTGCCGTCTTTTTCTTTTATGGACCTTTTCCTTTTGTGGGAATGCCGTACTCCTCCTGTTTGTTAAACATTTGTCAAATGCCTTTATGTTCCAGACATCTCATGAGGCATTAAAGACACAGGACAAATAGAATGTAGTTCTTATTTTTGAAGGGGTTAAAGGTTATCGTGTTTGTTACTCATTTATCAGTATTTAGTTTAACCAGTTCAGCTGCTGCATCTTTTTGTGTGTGAAAATATCACTTCACATGACTGGAAGTAATTCCTTTCACCTTGAAATCTTATAACTACTTCATTGTACTTCTTTCATAAGTGTGTATTCAAATTTCCATTTTGATAGTGACATATATATTAGCTTTTTTGTTGTTTATTTCTTTTTTGTTTTTTTATCAGGACTCAGACTCAGGACCTTGCACTTGTCAGGCAGGTGCTGATGCCACTGAGCTATATCTCTGGCCCTATATTAGCTTTTTGAAGTCAGAACTCCCATCTGACTCTTTTTTATCCCCTTCAAAATTCCTCTGTGGCTTGGACTTACAGCAGCATAAGGAAATAAGGAAAACACTGGCCCCCGAATGGCCACTGGTACAGAGAGTGTGTATTCATGGTCTCTCTGTGACCTTTGAGTCTTCTCCAGTTGACTTTCTTTTATGGTTACTCCCCATTCATTCATTTTCTCATGTTTATATAGCATTTACTGGGCATTGGGGTTTATTAGGGTCTAAAGAAGAAGGTATGTAAGGCAGGGGCATTTTAATTTGTTATGGGAGAGGTGACAAGCTGTGGACACTTAGATCCTTTTCCTAAGGAGCAGTGTGGTGCAGTGGGAAGAGCATGGTTGTGATTAAGTCAGAGTTTAATTGTTGTTCCCAAGAAATATTTGCTTCTTTGTGTTGCTCTGAGCATTGCCTGGGCTTCACAGGTGGAATGGTGACTAACGCAGACAGGTGCTGACATCCTGGAGGAGGAGATGGACCAAGTCAACAGACAAGGAAATACCCATGTCAGCTAATAAGTGACAGAAAGGGAAATAAAGGAAGACTCAAGAGTGGAGAGTGCTGAGAAACAGTATCTTTAGAAAGGATTTCAAAGATGGAAAATGACATTTGATTAGACACCTGAAGGAAGAAAGGAAGCCAGCAATTCGAGTATCTCGAGGGAAGGTATTTCAGAGAACAGTGAATTGCAGAGAGCTCGAATCAGGGACACTCTTGATGTCTACAGCTGAGCGTGTACCAGACAGTGTACTTGATGTCCACGACATAAAGGAGGAGATGCTTAATTTGGCTCGTGGGTTCAGGAAATCCGGTTCATGCTTGGCTGGCTCCAAGGCAGGAACATCATGGCAGAGGGGTGTGACAGTAGAGCTGTTTTCTGAAAGATGACGAGGAAGCAGAGCAAGAGAACAGTGCCAGGAGGAGTGGGTGAGGGGTCAGATACAGTGCTCAAGATCATGTCACCATAATCTGCCCAGCCATATCCAGGAGTGTGTTCCATGAAATCCAGGGTGGATCCTGACCAGTCAAATTGACATAATCAAGCTTAACAGTCATGTCTGACCCTCTGTCAGCTAGGTGCCCAAACTTATCCCCTTAAACTATTCTTAATCTCCAAATAAACAAAAAGTCCTAATTCCCCTTAATATAACACAGATATAGTATATAAAACCAAAACCAGAATCCCTTCCCAAAGTGTCAACACTTTCAACATTTTTCAAGGATCTAAGTCTTCTGTGATTATAAGCAAACTCTTAGCAATGATCCTATGTAAAAATCAATTACATGATCACAAGGTATAAAGGCAGAGGCTAAACATTCCTATTCCAAAAGGGAGGAAGAGGGGAATAGCAAGAATGAGGCCAACACAAAACTGAAAGACAGCAGTGTAGTCAGTAAGTCCTATACCTCCATATTTAGTAGCTGGGGCACAGGGTGATAAAATGTGAGAACCAAAGGGTTTGGGTAGCCAGACCCTATGGTCTTGCTACACAGCCTTTCTCTTAGGCTGGCTGTGCTCAGTGCCTGTGGCTTTCTTCAGCAGATGTTCTGTGTAACTGGCATCTCTGACTTCCTGGAGTCTGCACTGCACCTTTGGCTTCATCCCTGCAGCTTCACGCACTGCCCTTTCAGGGGCTTCTTGCCTCGTCTCTTAGCCCTTCCTTTGAAATCTGGGGAGAGGCCTTTGTGACCCCACAACTCTTGTATTCTGCATTCTGGTAAAACTAGCTTCACATGGAAAAGTCAAAGTGTGTCCAGCACAGGCAGTAGTTGGACCCCCTGAGGGCATGGCAGCAGCAGCATCTTGAGTGCCTGAATGCCAGCACAGTGAAACAAATCCTGGAGAACCAATTCCCTAGTCAGCATTTCTCAATGAGGAAGGCTCTCTTCTCAAATGAAAGGTTTTTGCTTTTGCATGCAGTGGGTGGGGTCTTGCTTATTCCTGAGATGCCCTCAAGTATCTTTTTTTCTTGTCCCCATACAAAGTATTTGGTTGCTTTTTAATGGCACTGATCTTTTTAACAGCCACACATTCTTTGGCCCTCACTTTTCATATGGTTCCTCCTGAGTCAAAACTGTTTTTCAAGGGGCTGAGGATTTAGCTCAGTGGCTTAAGTGCCTGTCTGGCAAGCGCAAGGTCATGAGTTCGATCCCCAGTACCAAAAACAAAACAAAACAAAACAGTTTTTCAAAATTTTCTTCTCTGGTTTTTGTACCTGATTCTGACTATAAAATGACTAAAATCAGAAATGGCAGATGACATGGACCAACAACAAACCACCAGCGCCTCAGAGGAGCTGCTGAATCTTTTCTGATTCAGCGTGGATGAGCATATCTGTGTGAAAATGAGGAATGACCGAGAGCTTTGAGGCACGCTTCTGATCAGCATTTAAACATGATATTGGGAGATGTAGAAGAAATGGTGACCACTATAGAAATTGATGAAGAGACATATGAAGAGATGTACAAATCAATGAAACAGAATATCCCGATATTCTTTGTCTGGGGAGCTGATGTTGTACTAGTTGCCCCTCCACTAAGAGTTGGCTGAAATGGATAATTTGACCTGTGTGGCAACATTGGCTGTTCAACTGCATCACACATTCAGAGGACAACGCTGCACACACATGATGCTGGGAAATAGCCAGGGGGTTTATGGAATGGGTTGATTTGTAAAAACCTTACAGCATTTTAAGCTAAGTAGCGTTTTTGTTTTTCTCTCAGCTTTCCACTAAACAAGTCCCCAGGTGCTGAACTGTTTTTCAGGAGTTGGTTTGCTCTGGCATTCTTGGAGACAGTGTCTAGTGGTTTTTTCTTTAAATTGAATTTGATGTTTCCTTTTTGATTAAAAAAAATGACTAAAATCAGTCAGCAAAACCCACATCAAAGCCTGAATGTTGAACTACATTGAAATTTCCTTTGCTAGTAGACCTTTTGCTCTTTATCGTAGTATCTGAGAAAGCCTCAGACATGGACAAAATGTAGACCTTTCCCCTCCCCCATCAAGAGTAGCACACATGTCCTCTAGTCTAATTGCCAGTTGTTCCTAACTGAAACCTCCTGAATCTGGCCTTACTGTCTGCATGGTCATCAGCATTCTGGTCTTCAGTGTGCCAGCCAGAACCACCCATCAGGCTCGGCTTACAGTATTTTAGTATTATTATTATTATTTTGGTATTGGGGATAGAACTCACGACCTTGCGCTTGCCAGGCAGGCACTTATGCCACTGAGCTAAATCCCCAGACCTGGCTGACAATACTTTAACACTCTTCTATCTTCCATTTCCAAACTCCTTTTCAGACTCCTGCAACCCAGTTCCAAAGGCTTGTAAACCCGGCGGTCAGGTACAGTCACAGCAATGGCCCCACTCCTCTGGTACCAATTTTCTGTACTAGTCACTTTCCTGTGGCTGAGACACAAGCCCTGACACCCAGAATTGAAAAGGGGAGAGGTTTGACTTAGTTTATGGGTTTAGGGAGATTTGATCCATGTTTCGCTGTCCAAGGCAGGAACAGCGTGGTAGAATGGGATGGTAAAGTACATCTCATTTCATGGTGGCCTGGAAGCAGAGCCAGGGAGCAGTATTGTAGTGAGGGACTAGATATGTAGCACCCAAGGTCATGTGACCCACCAGACACAGCCCAAGCGGCTTCCAGCCAGTCAGACTGACACAGGCAAGTGCACAATGTGTCTGCAGTGCCGGGGTGGGGGAGGCGCTGAGGAGGTGGTGGGGTGTGGTGGAAGGCTAGGCAGAGACCCATCACCCAGGACCTTGTAGACCGTGTAGTGGGTTTCATGGAGGCTCTTAGAGTGTCGAAAGTAGGGAAATAGGAACGAGTAGACTGTTTAGAAGGTGATTCTGGCTACTCGTAGAACAGGGCTTGGAGAGAGGCAAGAATGGAAGCGGCAGCCCAGTTAGGAGACTGGAGTGAAGGCCCATGACAGTGAAGGCCTGGCGTGTTCCCAGGCAGGCAGATTTGGGATGCGGGGTGAAGACTGCACTGCACACCCTGCTGAGTTGCGATGGAGTGGGAAGGGGAAAGGCATTGGGTGTGAGTCCTCCGACCGGCCGGTGCTCCTGGGCACGCTGCCTCCCCCCGCCCTGGAATAAAGTGGCAATTTATACTGAAGCGTGGTTCGTTATTCCACAGAATGCTTTTGCGTACATTGCTTACATCGTTTTGTTTGATCCTCTCAGTACACAAGGTTATAGCAAGTCTTATAATTACACTGTTTTTGTTTTCTTTTTATGGACCTCTGATGCAGAAAATTGAGATAATCTGATTTAGTTGATGACTCACCATTTTCAAGATTGATTCAGTAAACATTTTCTTGTTTTTGTTTTTTTTTAACTTATTCTTTTTTCTCCTTATTTTTCACCACCGTTCCTTACCTTGTCCACAGTTCCTTTGGGCAGCTGTGTTCACGGTTGCTGTAAATGATAACCGCCATCGTGCGTGACTGCACCCGAGCTGTGGGAGCTGATTTTATCTGATTAGAGTGGTGCTGCCGATCCCATTCTGTTTCTTGACATTTTAACTCAGTACCCTTTTTCAGGATCTCCTCATATGTTTGTATGTACATCCACTTGTGGTTCTAGTATAGAATTTCCAAATATTTAAAGTGTTGTACTTACTAGACCTTTAGACAGCCTCCACCTCCCTGCTGTCACAAGCAGCTCTGACAGTTTGTCCCACCACAGCCCTCCAAGCGCTTCTGAGGTTGTGCTGGGGTGGGATTTACCACAGGGGGTGTACATCTCACTGCCCAGACCGGGGCCACCTTGCTTTCCTGTTTCAGTTTGTCTTCGTGCCGGGTGCAGGAGAGAGCCCTGATTCCTCACATTCTCACTGACATTTGGTATTTGTCTTCATCTGAAGATTGTAAAATAGTGTATCTGTTTTAATTTGCATTTCACTAAATAGGTACAGTAGTGTTGAGTGTATGTCTTTCTATATTTTTTAGCCATTGAGGTTTTTGTATTTTTCCCCTTTTCTGTGATTTACCTGGTTTCTGTAGGTCAGTTTTTAGAAATGGGTATGTTGCTTTTTTGTGTTGATTTGTACTGGTTCCTTGTGCACTCAGTAGGTACTGATTCTCCACTAAGGCATTGTGCGTATCTGTTCCTAGTCTGCCACTCATCTGTTAACCCCGCTATTCCTTTTATTGAATTAAAGTTCTTGATTTTAATGCGAAATTCATGTTTTTACTCTATGGTATATGTGTTTCCTGGATTCAGTTCTCAGTATTTGGGGGAACAAGAACTCCTTCCCTGTCCCAAATTCACCAAGATACTCTTCTACATTTTTATTCCATGATAGCTTTATAATTTTACCCTTCACTTCTGATTTTTTTGGGTTCTGCCTGTTTCAGGTATAATAAGAACTCAACTTTTCTTCCCCGTCTAATAAGCCAGTTGTTTTAATATTGTCATCTAACAACCCATCTGCAGCCAATTTGTCCTATAGAAAGTTGTGTATGTGTACAGGTCTGTTTCTTAGCTCTGTGTCCTAATCACTTGGGTTGTAAATATTTTTGTTATAATATTATTTAAATTCTGTGGGTTTATAATAAAACTTAAATATCCCGTGGTGAGCTGGGGGTGGTGGCGCATGTCTGTAATTGCAGCACTCCTGGAGGCTGAGGCCCAGGATCGCAAGTTCAAGCCTAGCCTGGGCAATATAAGGACTCAGTGAGACCCTGTCAGCAAATAAGAAATGAATAAAAGCTGCGGATGTGGCAGTATGAAGGCCCTGGGGTTAATCCCTAGTACTAGGAGTAGGGTGGACTTGTAGTGCTAGTTGCGCATTTTCCCCCTTAAAAACAATTGGCAGCTATGGTTGAGCCTCTGTGTTTCTTTGCAATATCGGAAAATGTGCTGTATTCCTATGATTTGAAAAAAACTATTTCAAGCTAGGGGCATAACTCAATGGTAGAGCACATGCATAGCATGCCCCAGACCCAGGGTTTGATCCTTAGCACCAAAATGAATAACAAATAAATGAAGGCAATTTTATTTCAAAGTAAACACAGTCTCATAGGAAGTTGCAAAAATAGTGCATAAGGTTTGTTAGTCCTTCCACCAGCATTCCCCAGTGATGATGCCTGTAATGGTTCAGCTCAGTTGTCAGCTTCATTGGCATGGGAGCCACCTAGAGGATTAGAAGAGCACCCCTTCGGGTGTGTCCGGGTGAGTCAAGGAGGTGTGACTTTGGGGTCTTCCCCTCAGGCGCCATTCTCCTGCCCCTGCGCCATGATGTTCCTGCCTTGATGCCAGCGACCAGGGACTGAATCCTCTGAAACCACAAGCCAAATAAAAGCTTTCCTCTTTTAAGTTATGGGGGATAGGATTGTGTCTCAGCAAAAGGAAAGCTGACCGGTACAATGTCTCATACATACAGTGTAATGTAAAAAAGCAGGATGCCACACTGGTGTTATACTGGTAACTGGACAACAGACTTTACAGTTTTTACCAGTTTCATAGGATTTTTAAAAAATGGATTGTTTTGAATTTATAGGTTTATTAGAGTGAAATTGCTATCCTCACATCCATAATCAATGGTTCCTTTGTTACTTATTTGGTTTTACCTCCATATCCCTTTCTGGAGCTTTAAGATCAGGTACATGTCAGCTACTCTACTGATAACTGATAATACAGAAATTAATCAAACCTGACTTCTACCTTAAAGAGATAAGAGCAATTATAAGAAACATAGAAGCTAGTAAGTATGATGAAGTGTTTTAAGTGCTGGGAAGGCCTGTATACAAGGCTCGGGACAGTAAAGAGAAATGAGTAAAGTAGAACTTAATCTGATGAGTATGTGAATTATGGGAATTTTGTGATGCTCTTGTGCTTTTAAAAAATATTTTCCGAGCCATGGATATAACTCAGTGGCATGGCACTTGCCCGGCAAAAACAAGGTTCTGAGTTCTATTCCCAGTTCAAAAAAAATTAGTTTTCCTTGACTCAGTAATCTGTGGTAGTAACTGACTAGAAACATTGAGTGGAAGGAGAATAATTTAATAGTTTATAGCATTTTTGTTTACAAACATGGCAATTGTTTTTCTCCCCTCGTCATTCTTATATTTTGTAATGCTAAGTAAAGCCAGCCAAACAGAAAACAGAGTTCATTTATAAAAGATGTTGTAACAAAAATAAATGATATATAAATTTACCAAGTGATAACTGTGTGTATTTATAAACTTTTTAAACTGAGAATTTTATTATTTTATGTATTTATTCTCCAGCTCAAGCAGAATGTATATAATGTTAATTTATCTTATTTATTTATTTTTTGGTACCAGGAATCAAACTCACAATCTCACGCTTGCCAGGCAGGTGCTTGTGCTGGTGAGCTAAATCTCCAGCCCTCATATGATTTTAAAAATAGATTTATCCTGATGGATGTGATGGTGCATCTCTTAAAATCCCAGTACTCTGGAGGCTGCAGCAAGAGGATTACTCTGAGTTCAAGGCTAACCTAAACTACGTAGTGAGACTGTCTCAAAACCAAACCAAACCAAACCAAACCCAAAACAAATAAAATCCTAGATTTATCAAGGTATAACTGACATACAATAAACTGTACATATCTTTTAAGGGATAAAATTTGATCTTTGTTGGTGTTTTTTACATTCTTGAAGCCATTACCATTAGGCTTCATGAATATAGTGAACTTTTTACCCCACAAGAAGAATCCTGGGATTCTTTTTATTCTTATTTTTTATTTTTTTATTTTATTTTAAAGAGATTAAAAGAAAATGAAACAATACAAGTTCCGCACACCTGTGTCTTGTCATCTGGCCTTCTGTAAGGCTGCTTCCCCCCATTCTTGCATCTGTCACATCCCAGGCGTACACTGCACCGCTGCCCCACAGCCAGTCAGGCGCTGCATTCGGTACTGGTAATGAACTAAAGACACAAAGCTGAAGGACAGAAGCACGTTGTGTTGGAAAAGGGGGAGAAGGAGAAGACAGAAGGCCACCGAGGGCAGGGGCTCTGGAAGGAGGAAGGGCTGGACGCCCCTTTGCTCCCAGCTGCTCTTACTGGGTACCAGAGCCCTCCACTCCCTGGAACCTGCTGTAACCTGATTGCTCCCTGCCTGTCACAGGTGGACCCAGGGCCTGAGACCCTAACTCCATGCCATGATGTGCACATTCTTAGGTGGCCTTCGTTTGATTTTCTTTTGCCCTGTCAGGCCTTGTATCTGGGATTTGGGGCTTGTTAGGAGAAACGTTACATCAAGGTTATCTTGGTGGTTAGGTAGAGGAGGTGTGTGTGTATACAGTGACCTAGAGTGGGAATGCATGTATATGTGTGTGTGTATATGAATACGCATGTGTATATATGCACGTGTACACATACACACACACATATATTTTTATATACTAAGTAAGAGTTTTAAGCGGCCGCCCCGTCTCCTTTCCATTTGATCCGAGATGGGTCAGGGTGGCTACCGTGGTTTCCCGTACCTGGCTGCCTCTACACACTGACTGTTTCCCTCCTCTTGTCTTAATTGCTTTCTCCATTAAAATTTAACTCTTTCTAGTTGCCAGAAAGCCTAATGAGGCCCTTATTTTATATATATTTTTTTCCTGTCCACAAACTGTTTCCCCTATACAGCCACAGGTTAATTTGCATTTTTAAAGAAATTTACATTTTTAAAGAAATTTACATCAGGGTCAGGGATTTAGCTCAGCGGCAAAAGTGCCTGCCTGGCAAGCGTGAGGTCGTGAATTTGATCCCTGGTACCCCCTAACCCAAAAAAGAAATTTACATTAATGAACCATAAATCATCACTGCTTTTTGTCCTGAGTCTTTCACTTGGCGTAATTATTTTGAGATCAAACCGTGCTGTATGTCTGAGTAGTCTGTTCTTTTTGCTTCTTCATCATAGTCCAGTGTGTCATGTTCCATGGTGTTTATTTACCCACCGTTGATGGCCGCGTGGCTCATTACCGCTTTGCGTGTATTACAGCTGCTAGGAACACCCTTGTACAAGTTTTTGCATGAACTTACAGTTTCCTTTCTCTGGAGTATTTGCCCAAGTGTAGAAGGGCTGGATCAGATACAGGTGTGTTTTTAAGTTTTTAAGAAACAGTCAAACTGTTTTCTAAAGGGCTTTACCTATGGTTTCACCTCCCACCTGCCCTGCGGTGAGCTCCTGCTCCCGAATCCTTGGTCCCTCCCTAGCCTTTGGGTAGGTGTGAAGTGGCGTCCTCCTGTGATTTAAACCTTCATTTTCCTTAGGATTAATGACGCAGCGTGGCTTTTTCTATGCTCATTTCCTGCCCGTGTGTCCTCTGTGGAGCAGTTTTTCATGTGCTTCTTTCCTGTCTGTTTGTCCTTTTGGGCTGAGAATCCGTCTGGATGTTTTAACTGGGTTGTCCCTGTTCTCAGTGTGTTTGGGATGTGCAGCTGCAGACACATATGGTTACATGTGCTCCGCAGTTAATTCTTTTATCAGATCCACAGTTTAGACATACTTCCTCTCAGTCTGTGCTTTATCTTTTCCTTCTCTTTAACAGTGTCTTTGAAGCCGGGGATGTAGCTCAGCAGCACAGGCGCCTGTCTGGCGAGCCCAAGGTCCAGAGTTAGATCCCCAGCACCAAAAACAAAAAAACCAGTGTCTTTCCATGAGCAATTTAAACTTTGAAGGAGTCCAATTTATCTGTTTGTTCTTTTATAGACTGATATTTTCCCCTTTCATATTTTTCTTTCTTTCTTTTTTCTTTATGTTTGCGGTACACGTTTCCACTCTTTGTGTGGAGCCTGTGCAGACGCGTAGCACATCAGCTCCTTCTTTACCCTCTCTCCCTCCCCTCCATCTCTTGAGCCCCCTTTGAGAAAGATCTGTCTCCTTACTTCCTATTATCTTTTATTTTGTTCTTTATTTATGCATTGGATTTCTCAAATAAAAGAAACCATGTGATAATTAAGCTTGTGTGCCTGATTTATTCCACTTAACATTATGGTCTCAAGGTGCATTCATTTTCCTTCAAATGACTCAAGTTTTTTCTGTTTGGCAGAGTAATATTTCATTGTGTGTAAATGACACATTTTCTGTATCCATTCATCTATTGGTGACATTGGGTTGCTTCTAAGACTTCTAAGACTTTTGTGTCTTATCTAAAGTATTGTTGTCTGAAACCTAAAGTCACAAAGATTGTTCTCCCATGTTTTCTTCTAGCAGTTTTACAGCATCAGGTTTTCTGTTTAAGTAAAACATACCATTTTGATTTGGCTTTTGTCTATGGCTCATGGTGTGGATTTAGTTTTTTCTTTTTTTAAAAATAGATATCCTGTCATCCCAGCATAATTTGTTGACAAGAATACCCTCTCTTTAATGAATTGTCTTTACAACTTTGTCCATATATAAATGAATCTATTTCTTGGACTCTTTTCTGTTTTTATCGATATCATTGTCACACTATCTTAGTTACTGCAGCTGTACATTAAATCTTGAAATTATGTTATATTAGCTAATCAACTTCATTCTTAATTGTTTTGGATATGTGAGATTATTGGAATTTTCATGTGAATTTTAGAATCAGATTTTCAGTTTCTACTTAAAAGCCTGTTATGATTTTGACTGGAATATACCGAATCAGTAGATAAATTTGGGGAGAATTGACATCTTAAAATATTGACTTCCAATCCTTGAACAAAGTATATCTCTTCATTTATTTCTATGTAGACTTTAATTTCTTTCAGCAAAGCTTTATCCTTTTCACTTATAAGTCTTTTACAGCATTTTTTGGATTGTCCTCTGCAAATTTCCTATTTTTATGGTATTTTTGTTTCAATTTCAGGTTGCTTATTTGTATTAATCATGTTTTTCATTTTCTATATTTTATAATAAGTTGACATCTTAGATCTTGTAGACCTGGGGAGTGACTGCCCTTCTCAGGGTCAACCAATTCCCAAGGATCACAAACAGTTTGCTAGTCTGCATGCCCTTGAGCCTGCCATGCCCAGGGTCGTTCCCTTTGTCTGCCTCTTTATCCAGCCCCTGCAGTCAGGGCCACCCCAGGGTCAAGTACCAGACAAGGGAGAGCAATCGCTGTCTCCCAGAGCCTGCCAAAATTAGACCACTGAGCCTAACTCTGTTCAGAGCTTGCCTGCCTGCCTGCCTGCCTTGCCTTACTTTTGTTTTTTTTTTACATTTTTTTATTTAAAGAGGAAAAAAAAACCAAAAAGGTAGAGATATTACAGAATTTTTTTTTAAAAAAAGATAAATAGTAAGAAATCACTAGTTGATAAATTACCTATTGTCCTTTTAGAAATAGTTGTTCAAATTACAAAATTAAAGCATACAAAGTGGACATTTAAGCAGTGAGACTACAGGCAGATCTGTTTGCCTTACTTTTGTGCATAAACCTCAATAAAGAATCAGGCCCATGCTTTGCTGGCACTCCCTTGTCTCCTGGCCTGCTGTCCCCGAGTGCACCCTCTGCCAGGCAAGTGTTAGCTTCCAGTGGCAGCCCTCTATCTGTTGGGTTTGCTGTATTTGAATAAAAACAAAATCCTGAGTGTGAATTAAAATGTTGCAATCAAACATACAAATCCTATTGATTTTTCTATTGTATTTGGTAGCCTAGCCAAGAGTTATTAATTCTAATAGCTATTTCATAGTCTCCATTGGGCTTCTTCTCCTTTTTCTCCTTCTCCTTTTCTTTTGCAGTGCTAGTGATCAAACCCAGGTTCCCCTTAATGCTACCCAAGTGCTGTACCGCTGAGCTGTGCTTCCAGTGCAGTGGCTTCTTATCATCTGGGGACACAGATAGACTTCTCCCTTTTCAATCTGGCTGTCCTTTCGTCTTCGGTATAATGTTGCATAGAACAGCCAGAGTGAACATCTTCATGCTGCCTTGATCTTAGAAAGACTTCATTTTTCACTGTTCCATGTGCTGTATGTTTAGAGTTTTTGTTTTTATAAATGTGCTTATTTGGTTGAGGACTTTCTCTCATGTTCCTAGTTTGATGAGAGGGTTTTTCATCGTTGTCATTTTTATTTTTAAACCAGGAACAGATGTTAGATTCTGTCAAATGCCTTTTCTACCTCTACTGAGCTGCTTTTTTGTGTGTTTGTTTGTAATATGATGAATTACTTGATTTCAATCAAATGTTAAACTGAAATTGCATTCTGGGATAAATCCCAGTTGGTTGTGATATATTGTCCTTTTTATATACTCCTGGATTTGATTCTAATATTTTGTTTAGAAATTTGCATCAAGTTCATGAGGGATATTGGTCTGTATCTTGTAATGTATTTGTCTGTTTTTTTTTTTTTTCTTAATTAGGGTGGTGTTGGACTCATGGGATGAATTAAGAAGTAATTTCCTCTTTTCAATTTTCTGTAAGAGCTTGTCTTGCATTTGTAGTGTTTTTTTGTGTTAGTGTTTTGTTGAATTCATTGATAAAGCCATCTGGGCTTGGAGTTTTCATTGTGGGGAGAATTTTAAAGAAAATTTCAGCTTCTTTAATAGATATAGAGCTAATAAGGCTATTTCTTCTTAAAAGTAAAGCTTGCGTCTTTTGAAGAATTTGCCCATTTTGCTTACTTTAATTTTTTGTATAAATAAATAATACAAATAGTAAATACTATTTCTAGTATTTCCTGTTACTCTTTCAGTGTCTGTAGTGTCTGTAGTGATTGACACTCTCAGTGCTGGCGCAGTCTGGTCTTTCTTTTCTTGATTGGTTTGGCTAGAGGTTTGTCATTTTCATTGTATCTTTGAAATAATCCTTTTTTCCCCCTATTTTTTTTCTCCCATGCCATCTAATTTTGCTGTGCTCTTTATGATTTGATTTCTTCTACTTTTGGTTTAACCTGCTGCTATCTGGTAAAGTGGACGCTGAGAACACTACAGCTTCTTTATACTGCAAGTTTATAACAAGTTCTACTTTAATAGGATTCCACAATTTTATGTATTTTTATTTTCACTCAGTTCAAACACTTTCTCCTTTCCCATTTGATTTCTTCCTTCACCTGCAGGTTCTCTGTGAGTGTTGCGGTTTCTGAGTATCTGGGTGTTTCCCAGAGGTTCCTTGGTCACTGGTACCTGAGGAAATGTTACCATGGGAGGTCACTTGCTTTGTATAACTGAGTCCCTTCAGATCTGGTGAGACCTACCGTGTGCCCTCCGGCCTGGCCTGTCCCGGGAAAGATGCTCACTGTACGCTTACCCGCCTCCCCCACGAGAGCCAAAATATCCTTATTTCCTCTGCGGGGCGCCAGGCGACGCCAGAGCGCGTGGAGCTGCAGCTTGGTGCCAGTGCTGGCTGCCGCGGGCACACTGGAGGACCGGTCACTGCAGGGTGGACCCGGCTCTGCCCATATGGGAGCCCTCGCCCCGCGGCCGCCCCCAGGGGTGGGGGGTCTATAACCAGGGCGAGGCCGCTTCTTGCCAGAGCACCCCCAGGACCCCTGTGCTACAGCGGGTCGCTCACGCGCTCCTGGGAGGTGGGTGGCCCCCTGGCGGCGGGGCGTCGCGTAGCACCAGCTAGACAGGGAGGGCAGGGGCGCTGCGCCGGCCTCAGCTTTCCTGGCCTCTGCTCCTCTGTAGCGAGAAAGAAGCCCCGGAATTTCTCAGTATAATCGTGGCCCGGCCCCTTTTAGTTCCATCAGTTTTAAGTTCTGTCAGCTTTTGCTTTGTTCGTTTTGAAGCAGTGTTAAGCGCGTGGGTGTTCCGTCCTCTTGGGGACTTGATCTCTCCATCTGTGTGGAAGCACCGGGTACCTGGTGAGCTTTCTCACCCCAAAGCCTACTTCCTCTGATAGTAATGTGGTTAGCACCGACTCGCGTGGGTATGTATATGGTTTTCATCATTTTATGTTAACATTTATTTCTTTATATTAAAATGTGTTTCTTAGGGGAGCATGTAGTTGACTTTTTGCTTTTTTCAACTTGGCCTGAAAATGTCTGCCTCTTACAAGGGTTTGATTCATTCATAGTTAATATAATTGTTAGCATGGTTAGCTTCAGGTCTGTCATCTTGATATAGCTCGTAATGATATATGCTTTTATTTATTCTGTCTGATCTCTTCCCTTCCATATTTTTTCTACCTTTTTTTAGAGTGTATTTTTAAAAAATTGATTCTTTAAGCCGGGCATGGTGGTACACACCTGTATCTTATCACTTGAGAGGCTGAGGCAGGAGGATCCTTGCAGGTTCAAGACCAGCCTGGGTTACAAAGTGAGATTAAAGTAAGCCTGAACTGCATAGCAAGATCCTGCTTCAAAAAGACAAAAAAAAAAAAAAAAGATTCTTTATTGGTTTACCTTTTTTGGAGGGTGCTGGGGATTGAATTTAGGGCTCTTGTTCTGAGCGACAGCCCCACCTTTCTATATTGTTTATTTTGAGACAGGGTCTCACTAAGCTTCTCAATTCCCAGACTGAGCTAGATTCTGTGATCTTTTTCCTCTTAGCCTCCCCAGAGTGCTGGATTATAAGTGTGTTCCACCATGCCTGGTGTTTTATTTCTGTGCGTGCCTTATGGTTTACTGCATGATCTTTAACATCATAGTCTTTAACATCACCAACTGAGATCTGCTATTTCAGGTATAGCATCAAAATCTTGTCATAAATATTTTGTTTTTTCTTCAACAATCTGCTGTTATTGTCAGGTATGTCCTAAGACCCACAGCACATGATTATTTTTAAAAAGTTTTAAATTGAGTTACATAATAGGAAAAGATATGATCTAACTAAACCTGTAGTTACCACCTCTAGTGTTCTTCATTCCTTTGTGTAAATCTGTGTTTTCATCTGGTGCCAATTTTCTTTTGCTTTCTTTCTTTCTCTCCTTTTCCAGGGACTCCATTTTCACATGTGTGGGGGTGTCTGCTGTCCCAAGGTTCATTAATGTGTTTTGTAAATGTTTTTAAAATTGCATTTTAGATAGTTTCTATTCTTAGGTTTTCCATTTCACTAACCTTTTCTTCTGCTTTGTTACACTACGTATCAAAAAAACTAGAGACACAGAATATGAATTTTTATATACACATAGGTACATGAAAAAGAAACAACTTGTAGAGATAAAAACTATAATGTCTAAATAATACACATGCACACACATATACAGGGGTGGCATCATTAAAAACAGACTAAGCAGAAGTTGCTTGGGGGGACGGGGGTGTTGATTCTCAGCCCTTGCACTGGTAGGCTTGCAGGAGGCACTGTCTGACTTTTCTCTTCCTGGGTCCCTTGTACAGCTTATCATAAAGGCTGTTTAGTTGGCTTCTTCACACCTGGTAATTCTTGATTATATAACAGATCTGGCAAATTTTACCTTAACAGGTGCTTGATATTTTTGTATGGATATAAATATTCTAGCCAGGTGTGGTGATACACTCCTGTAATCCCAGCACTTGAGAGGCTGAGGCAGGAGGATTGTTGCAAGTTCAAGACCAGCCTGAGCTACAGTTTGTCAAGGCCAGCCTGAACTTGGTAGCAAGACCCTGTCTCAAAAAGACAATAAATAAATAAGTATTCTTTAGCGTAATCCTGGAATTCAGTTAAGTCACATAGAGGGCACTTGGCCTTCATGAGTCTTGGCCCTGGGTCTGAAGCAGCACTTAGCCAGGGCAGTCGCTCCCACTGGGCCTTTCTGAGGGTTCTGCCTGGTCCTTTGCAAGTTCCTAGGGTTTTACAGTCTATTGGTGACCTTGTTCTGAGCCCGCAGGAGACCTACTTCCTCAGATCCTCCCAGCTGCTTCTTTCCAAGCCGCTGCACTCCATTTTGTGTTGCTATATGGTAGAACACCACACCCTGGTAACTGATAGAGAAGTTTATTTCTTACGGTTCTGGAAGCCAGGAAGCCTGACATCCAGGTGCTGGTATTTTGAACAGGCCTCTGTACCATGTTACCCCTAGCATAAGGGTAACCGGGCATGAGAGAGTGGGACCTCACGACCTGCCCACCTTAGGGTTCCAGTCTTGGAGTACTGAGGCACTGGGGATTAAGCTCACAGCACAGGAACTTTGGGGACCGCATTCGAACAGAGCAGCCTTGGTGATGTCACTGTTTTGCTGAGCACTTGAGGTTCACCCCCACAGATCTCTGCAGTTTTCTCTGTGTTTTCCATCTGACATTCTCATTGGTGACCTGTCGCCCACCTGTCCCTTTCCGGCTGTTGGCCCTGCCCAGTTCCGTCACTGCCTGCAGCAGCTGAGGCAGTCACAGGACTCTCCTTGTTTCTGCTTCCCAGGGCCCACTGTTCTGCGTGTTTTGGTAGTTTGTGGCTTGGAAACAGTTGTTCCTTACATTTTATATGTTCATTTTGATTGCTGGAGGTAAGAGAATAAATGAGTCCCTGTGATCCCAATCTTTGCTGGAAGGAGAGGTACCATGTATGTTTTTCAAAGTGTATTTTAACAAAGGCATTCCACTGTGCTGTGGCAGGCTTGTGGCATTTCTGCGATAGAATTTGACCCATGTCGATAACATTTGCCTGGCAGTGTTCACAGCATGGTGACCTGGGACTGGGGAGCAGGAGCCGTGGGAGTTCTGTTTCTAAGTTGGGTAAAATGCAAATAAAATTATCAGTGCAGTAAAACTTTGATCAATCCAAGAGTCCCTAGTTAAGGAATTCTGTCAGAAATATTAGTGGAAGAGGACTGGGGGCAACCAGAGGCAAGGCAAGAAAAATAAAAAATAAATACAAATAAAATCAGCTATTGTGTGTATAGACAACAACAGCAACACAGCCAGATATCCCAGCTAAGGTAAAATTAAATTTGTACAAAACTGACCAACATGAAATGTGTTATTAGATATAGCATTTATTCTAAAGTTTTCCTTAGTTCAATAAGTGCCTCGCACTTGCCAGGCAGGCGCTTAAGCCACTGAGCTAAGTCTCCAGTCCAAGCTAATAGTTTTTAAGTATTGAAAAGAGACATTTGTATTTTCAGTGGATCACTGCATGCTCAGGGGTCGGTGCAGTCTGAAATTAGCTGTTTCCTGTGCTGCAGAAGCATCTCTCACAAACCCTGAACCCATTCCTTACAGATTTAACCGGGACTGTGTGTGTTCCTGAGCATGCTTTGTAATTTCTTACAGGTTTGTGGGATCGCTGGGTACAATCATCATAAAATGTAAAGATTTTCGAATTATTCAGTTGGATATTCCTGGAATGGAGGAATGTTTAAATATAGCCAGTTCCATTGAGGTAAGTGTGTGTGTGTGTGTGTGTGTGTGTATTTGTGATGATAAGGTTGTTTTGTCTTTTTTCTATTTAAACCATATGTTAGTAGTACAGAATTGTGAGGTTTCTTTTGGGAACTTGGAACATGAATTTAACATACCTTGATGATTTTAAAATCTCACTACTGCCCTTTTCCATCCCTAATCTCTTTCCCTACCTCCAAAATTCTGCCCTCTAGTTTCTTTTCATCTATCATTCATTCATTCATGGTTTCTCATGTAAGAACCCATGCAGTATTTAACTTTCTGAATCTGGCTTATTTCACTTAGCAGGATGGTCTCCAGTTCTATCCATTTTCCTGCAAATGATGTGATTTTATTCTTCCTTATGGCATAATAAGAACCCATCAAGTATACATACCACCTGTTTTTTTTTTTTTTAAATGTATTCATGGGCATCTAGGCTGTTTGCACAGTTTAGCTATGGTAGGTTGAAGTTATAAGAAGATATCACTGTAGTATGCTGTCTTTAATTCTTTGGGGAATGTATGCTGGAGCAGTGTAGCTGGATAAATGGTGGCTTTATTTGTAGTTTTTGAGGCCTCTCCACACTGCTTTCCATAGTAGTTGCACCAGTTTACCTTCCCACCCAGTAGGTCAGTTCTTTTTCCCTTGCAATCTTGCCAGCATTTGCATTTGTATTCTTGATGATCTCAGTAGGGTGAGATGGGATCTCAAAATAGCTTTGATTTGCATTTTCCTAATGGCTAAATTTGTGAAACATCTTTTTCATATATGTATCAGCCATCTCTACTACTGTTTTTGATTCATTTGTCCACTGAGTGATTGGGCTATTTGGTTTTTTGGAGTTAGATTTTTAGTTCGTTGTATATTCTGGGTATTAGCAAAGGCTGGCAAAGTATTTCTCCCATTCTGTAGACATCTCTGCGCTCTGGATTGTTTCCTTTGCTATGCAGAAGCTTTTACATTTGATATAATCCCATCTATTGATTCTCAGTATTTCCTGTGCTTTTGGAGCTCTGTTCAGGAAGTGTTGCTCATGCTTGCTGCTTCCAGTGACCCCCTGGAGTGTCTTTCAGCAGTTTTAAAGTTTCCCTTTTTATATCTAGGCCTTTGATCCATTTTGATTTTATTTCAATACAGGCCAAGAGGGATATAGCTTCAATCTCCTGTATGTTTTCCCAGTACCATTTTTAATGAGACTCTCTTGTCCCCAGTGTATGTTTTTGGCTCCTTTGAACAAAGAAATGGTCAAAGGAAACTCTGACCTGATGACTTTGCTTTTATTTGCATAACTCTTACATGCAGTAGTATAATACATAATGGAAAATAAAACTATTTACAGTACAATCAGCAAAAACTACAGTCCTGTATAAACAAGGTGCCCTGTACCACAAGGACACTGAGGCTGCATACAGGGTGCTCAGAACTGTACAGAAGGAAAGAAGATGGGTCGTAAGTCCAAATGGCAGGTCAGAAGGCTGAGTAGCACACCTCGTCATTCAGTGCAAATAGTCATTAACCAGGTAGGCTGTTAATGGGGAATATCAGCCTACCTGTCTGTTTTTGTTACTGTGGCTTTGTACTATAACTTGATAACTAGCATTGTGATGTCTCCGGTCTTGCCCTCTTTGCTCAGAATTGCTTTGGCTATTCTGCATCTTTCTCTAACTCCATGTGAATTTTAGGATGGGTGTTTTCTAGTTCTGTGACAAATGTAGCTGGTATTTTAGTAGCAGTCACACTGGATCTGTGGTTTGCTTTTGTTAATATGGCCATCTTCACAGTGCTAATGCTTCTGGCCCATGCACAAAGGAGGTCTTTCCATTTTCTAATGTCTTAATATCCTTCTTCAGTGTTCCATAATTTTCATTGTAGAGGTCTTGTGCCTACTTGGTTATGCTGATTCTTAGAGATTTGATTTTTTTAAACTATTGTGAATGGAATTCTTTTCCTGATTTCTTTCTCAGTGGGTTCATTATTGGTGTACAAGAACTCTTATGCTTTTTTTTTTGGAGGCAAAATAAAATATGATGGCAAAGAAAAGTTATATTCTGACCTAAAGCAGCTCATATGATTCTTCATTAGATATTCAGTCATATTCTCTGACTCTGATACTGAATATTGGTAGGAAAATTATCACTCTGATTCCCTGTTATATAAAAAGACTTTATTTATTTTTTACTTTAGCAGATTTTAGTATTATTTGTTTTATATAAGGCACCAAAATTCATGAACTGCTTAAGTCTATGGAATGGTATCCCAATGATTTTATTAGAGTTTCATGAGTCCATTTTGGTCCAAAAAAAGACATGGCTTTACCTGAGTATCTTTGAGTATTTATTTGCAAAAACTGTTAGAGAATTTAGTATTGAGGTTCTCAGGAGACACTTGAAAGCTTTGCTTAATACTTCCTGTTTACAGTATAAATCTTAGTATTTCCTCTATGTCAAAGACAGTTTGTAGACATTTTTTTCTTCTCTAATGGGTTTGTTCAGATAACATCCTCTGTGGAATTGTAATCCAATAAACAAGTGTGGTCAGAAGTGCTTTTGGTCCCATTCTAGCGGGCAGTTCCCCAGGGGGATGTGGAAGCCCCCCTGGCTCACTCTTTCCCACATGACTTGGGGCTTCGCAGGTCCTGAAAATCGCCAGAGAGGGCGAAGTGTTCTTCTTGAGTGTCCTGCAGTAGTGTAATATTTTATGATGGATGCAGCTCTATGCATTTGACTGGACGTGCTTTTAATGTCACATATTTACTACAATAGTACTTTGATTCTTGGTTTTACTCCCTGCTAGCTTGTGACTGTGGCTGAAATACTAAACATCTCTGACAGTTTCCTGCTTTTTATAAAGTGAGGACAGTATTGCCTGCCTTTTAGGGCTGTCATAAGAATTACATTAGTCACAGTATGTAGCATACTTAGTATAATATGTAGCAAATAGTAGCATTTTAAATGTCTTATGACTTTTATTTTGATACAGTTTTATAGTAATACTTTATAGCAAAAGCACCCATATAACACACAATTTACTATCCTAATACTTACAAATAGTATCTAACACTTGGAGGCCTTCTGTTATTTATTTGGTACAATTTTATGGTGAGACTTTGTAGCAAAAATAACCATATTAAAATGTAGCACCTTGACTGTTACTAAGTATCCATTCAGCTGTCTATTCATATCCTGTGCAGCAGACCTGGACCAAAGCAAGTCACTTCTACCTCTAGTTGTAGTCTTTGTTTTTTAGTAAATCTGAATTTCACACTTGTTTTTAATATTGTCTTAAAGCAGGATGTATTTGCTTTGCACTTAAATATACAATAGCGATCACTGTTTCAAATCCCAAGTAATAGAAGTTTAACTTGGATAGTTCAAATATTCAACTGAAGAGCTCACACTATTTAGCTATTGTGGTATATAGTTAAATTTCAAATTACTTTCTTTTAAATCATTACCAGTATATCAAGTATGTTTGTGTTTACAGTATTTTTTAGATAATTATAGAGGTGTTTTTTTGTTTGTTTGTTTGTTTGTATCTCAAAGCTGACTCCTCTTCTGGCCTTACATCAACAACACCAACAAGCTGTGGCTTTAGCTGTTTCGGGGAGGGGAGAGGCCAGGCATGCTGGCTTACATCCAGCCCTTCAGGAGGTTTGGACAGGAGCGTCGCAAGTTCAAGCCCAACCTGGCTGACTTAGCCACCTAGTGAGGCTCTGTCTGAAAATAAAGCTGACTTGTAGCTCAGTGCAGAGGCCCTGACTCAGGCCTAGTGTTGTGGGTGGGGCTGGGGTGGGCTCAGTGGCTGGCACCAGCAGCAGCAGCAGCAGCAGCAGCAGCAGCAGCAGCAGCAGCAGCAGCAGCAGCAGCAATGGAGACTCTGAACCTAGGATTTCATCTGGCTTTGAAACAAGAGTAGAGGAGTAGGAACAGCTGTGGTGGCACTCACTGGATGGCATTAGCTGTCTTCTTTCAGCCTTTGCTAAATTTTACTTAAGGAAGTGAGAAGATGGGCTGAGCTGTTGTCTGGAAGCAGTGTACGGTGTTGATGTGGCCAGATTTGCCAGCACGAATGAGAAAGCATTGCGGCTTCTCGACTGCTGCGTGGGAATCGTCACGGGCAGGCCCCTGGCCCTCAGAGGCGTCCGTGGGTGGGTGTGGTCCAGGTAACCAGGTCGGGTGCTCCATCGGCCGTCCATGTGCCTGTCCTCGCGCTGTGAGTGGTGGCCTGGGAGGTGCCAGCTGCCGCCTGTGCTGAAGCGCAGCACTAAAGAAAGAGGACTGAGCACATCACCCACTTGCTTGCTGTGTTCACGCCCGACACTTGTGAGTTGGCTAAGTAGCTGTGTGTGTTCCCCATAGCTCTTTACAAGTGTCCCATGATCTAGAAACCAGAATTTATGACCTGTCTGCCTGCTTTGACCTCAGGAAGTGGATACTCTGTTGAATGTTTTTATAGGATAGTAAACAGACATAGGACCTGGCCGCTACTGTTTCCCTGGCTTTCAGTCCCCCTCCCTCCATATCCATATAAATAGAGATAATGAATGAATCCCTTCTGTAGCACAGTTGAGCTGTGTATGTGTGTGCGCACGAGCATGTGTGTGCAGGGAGGGAGTGGGAATTGAACCCAGCACCTTGCACTGAGCTATGTCCCCAGCTCTTTTTTATTTTAGTGTAGGTTCTTGGTAAGGTTTCCAGGCTGCCCTTGAACTTGCCTCAGCTTGTGAAGTAGGCAGCATTCAGGGTGCAGGGTTACCCAGCTTTGAGCAGTTCTCTGTCAGCAGGAGTTCACACATCTAAGTGCTCAGTTTCCAAATTGTAGTGAGAAGTCTGATGCAACTTTTTTTCTCAGCAGTTTCAGCTGCCTTTTGAAGTTGAAATGTTCTCGGTTTTCTGATCATTCCCACGTGGTAAGGAGAAGGCCGGTCTCTGATGACGCAAAATACAGTCACAGGTGGAACGCTGGGTGCCTGGCGCCTGTGCGGTAGCTGCCGGCTGTGTTTATCATGGTTCTCACTGGCAGTGGTGGACACTGACCTCCCCACCTGTGCTGCTGTGGGCAGCCAAAGCCAATGTGTGCACACAGGGTGGATTATACAGCCAGGTCTCAGAGGCTTTTTTTTTTTTGGTACCAAGGATCGAACTCATGATGTCATGCTTGCCAGGCAGGATCTCACGCCACTGAGCTAAATCCCCGGGCCTGACAGCCGCTTCTCTGTATTTCCTGTTTTATGAGCTTAGTAGAGGATGTTCATGACTTACTGACAGATAAAACAGTAACTTCGGTTAGGTGTTTTTGTTAAATTGCGAACTGTGTGTTCAGCCCACTCTGGACTGGGACAGTGGCCTGTCCTTCTGTGCGCCCGAGCCTGCTGTGAGCTGGGCAGAGGGACTTCACCTGAGAGCTGGGTTGTGTGTAGACTCTGACCCCCCAAGCCACGCTGTTGGGACTTCTCCCCATTCCTGGAGAGTGTCTTCATGAGTACTGCAGTCTGACTTATGCTAATTGGGAGAGGTACCCCCTTTTTTTCCAGTTTCCGAAACTTTTTTTGCCATTTACACCCCCCTTCCCCATCTGAAGGATACATCTGCTGGGGAAGGGAAGATGTTCTGTCTCTCTGTTCCTCACAGCCGGGTGATCCTGGTTTGTTGCCCAGAATTCACATGTTCCAGGTAAATATATGCCCACTGGGGGACTGCGGGTATTACCCTGGCTTGCACATCAGCATCTAAGTGCTGACGGCTGGCAGAGTGCTCTGGGGAGGGGCGGTCATGCTGAGACAGTTTCTGCATGTGTGCACCATGCAGTAACTGAAATTATTTTCTGTTCTGTCCCAGGCACTGTCCTCTGCCTGTAGGATACAGTATCTCTCCTAGTGCTCCCTGCAGCTCTGTGAGGAGGGCACCGTTGTGTCCTCCATCAAACTGCTGAGGACACTGAGGCAGGAAGGTCACCTGGCTGAGCTGCTGCTGCTGCACAGCTGGGCTGGGACCTTGAGTCCCGCCGTCTGACTCTGCCCCCTGGGCTTCTCTTGCTGTTTTACAGTTACTAAGCAGAGCTGAGTATAAACAGTGTTCTTCATTTCTATAGCTAGTAATGGATCAGCTATATAACTAGCCAAAAGCTCTGTACTCTGATCCCCAGACATTCTGGGGCTTTTTTTTTTTTTAAATAGTTTTATTAAATTGTGCTAAGAACAGTTACTTCATGTTTGTCGCAGGATAAGTATGCGCAGTTTGGGTTCATTTCTGCATTCAGAGAGCACTTGTTGAGTATGCATTATGTGTGGATGCTTTGTTAATGCTCTTGGAACTTAGCTTCAGTGAGACGGTCATTGTACCACACCACGATGCAGTGTCGGGGACCCACCACCATCTTCAGGCCACGTGATCCTGCCACCACTTGGCCAGTGAAAGGTGCTTCCAGCTGTGGCGTGCTCTGTTCTCTTTCTGCCCCAGGCGCTGTCTACCCTGGACTCCATCACTCTGATGTACCCCTTCTTCTACCGGCCGATGTTTGAGGTGACGGAGGACGGCTGGCACTCCTTCCTTCCTGAGCAGGAGTTTGAACTCTACTCTTCTGCTGTGAGTAACGTTTCAGATCTATGGCTTCTCAACTCTGCAGCTTCGATCGTTACTCATGGGAAAGAGAGTAGCCTGACACTGGTGTTACCTGTGAAAACGATCAATCGCTGTCTTTGGTTACCTGTACCCTGAGGGGTCTCTCTGACCTGTGAGTGCTGCAGCCAAAATGCTTTTTCTTCTGTTAGACTAATATATGCCAAGTAGTACTTTTTAAACTTTGGAAATTATATTGGCCAAACATTAAGATCTGCATAAAGATAGTCCTGGCAAACTGCATGTTAATTATTGGGTGTTTTAAAATGTCTCCTTAGCAACAGTAATCATGGCTAAACTTGATGTATTCGCCTTGGCAAGCAGAGGACTTCAGGGAAATAACTGTCAAATATGTTATACAGTGTTCTGTGCCACAGGGAACTGAGGCCGTGTTGTCTGAAATTGTAGTAAAAAACTGATCGAGGAAGATGAAGAGCCGGCAGGTTTTGCTCAGTGTGAGGAGGAACTTTCTGGAAACTGTGACCCCCAGCAGGGTGGGAAGCTGGCCTCCAAGGGCGGGGCTTCATGTCTCTGGAGGAGTGAAGTGTAGGGTGCAGACCTTTCAGTTAGATTCCGGAGAAACGGCTTCTTCGCTGATGAGGTGTTCTCTCAGGTCCCCTAAACTTTTTCAGGTTATTCTGTGGCACTGAGATACTTGCTTAACTTGGAAGTGTGTCGTGTTTTCCAGACCAGTGAATGGAGGCTAAGCTATGTCAATAAGGAATTTGCTGTCTGTCCTTCGTACCCACCCACTGTCATAGTGCCCAAGTCTGTCGATGACGAAGCTCTTCGGAAGGTAGCCGCCTTTCGGCACGGAGGGCGCTTCCCAGTGCTAAGCTATTTCCACACAAAAAACGGGATGGTAAGTGTGCAGAACTATGACCCGAGCTCTGGGAAGCGTGTGGGGTGTCTGTGTGTGTGTCTTTGAGGAACGTCCCCTTTACCTGTTGGCTGAACTGGTTGCCCAAGTCTCCTCCAAGATCTCCTTCCCAGAAACTCCAGGGAGCGAGGGGAAGACGCTCTCCCTGATGAGGCCGTGGCCGGAGCCTCACCATCGCTGTACCAAGTCTAGACAGGTTTGCTCTCAGAAAGCCATCAGGAGAGCCAGTGAGGGTTTCATGGCCGCATCAACACTGTGAAGGTAGAAGAGAAACTTCTCTGCCCAGGCTAAGGGGGGTCCTTTAGCCATTCTCACTAGCTTGCCACGGGAAGGTACTCGGGGCAGGTGTTTTCATTTTCAAGAGAGGAGGGTGGTACCTGTCATTTACTCACAGGTCAGAAAACATGGGAATCAGGACTGGCCTAGGCAAGGGCTTTGGGGTGTTCGTTTTCTGAATAGTTTCTAAGTTACTTTCCTATCCCATTTTCTGCCAGTCAGAAAATTCTGCCTCTTATTTTGAGACCAGTAATAAATTCATGGCTGATTATAACTGCCTTACATTTTCCTTTCCCCTAATACTATGCAAAAAGTGGATATATAGTCTAAACATATTTTTAAAAATTTGCTGCTTTGAAATAACTCTACACCATTCACCAGGGAAGACGTTAGTATGATATATCGATACTGATTTCTTGAGACAAGTTTTGAAAACCAACCTTGTAAAATGTGTGGCTGGTGATCTCTGGAGACAAGTGGTTAAGTCCTGGAATACAGAAAAGGGTGGCAGGAGGTCAGTCACTAGCGAATCAGTACTAGATAAGCAGGTTTCCAGAAAAATTACTCCCAGCTAACCTTTCAATTTGTGCTTGGAGCATTTCCTCTTTATAATTCTTGTAAAAACCAACTCTATGCATATGCAGTTGAAGTCGAACGGAAGTGTCACGCTTCTTCCTGAGGGTTCAGTGATGTTAGTCTGTCAAATACTAAAAGGAGAAGCTAGAAATTTTGCCAAGTGCCTGCGCACAGGAGTGTGAGGCTCCCAGAGCAGCAGGATGATTGAGCCTTAGGCGGAATTTAGCAGGAGAAGCCGAAGGCTTTGATGGGTGAGACTTTTGACACAGGCTCTCACTAAATTGCCCATCACTTAAACTTGCCATTCTTCTGGCTCAGCCTCCTGTAGCTGAGATCCAGGTGTCTGCCTCCGTGCTCAGTCAACAGACTGCTTTTCAGAGCCATTCCTCTGTCTGCCGCAGGCTGCATTGGTTTGGAATGAAGTGGTTTACTCTCCCACAAAATCAAGGTCATCACTGCCTTCATTCCTGGGCCAGGTCTACCAGGTGTGCCTTTCATGGACTAGCTGAACTTGCACTTTGCACTAAAGAGAGGATATAATTTCCTTTGTGAAAAATACTTTGAGGGAGCAGGATGAAAAATTGTGGAAAGGTGCAAGGCTTCTCTTTGCTCTGTAGTTACTGTTGCTGCGTGTAAACGTTCGTTGCTGTGATCAGGTCCATGCCACATTGCCACATGGCTGTTCTCAGGACTCCGCCCTCCCCTTTCTGCTTTCAGACCACTGAACTGTCGGAACCTTGTGCTTCTAGGTGATGATGCGGAGTGGCCAGCCGCTCACAGGCACCAACGGGAGAAGGTGCAAGGAGGACGAGAAGCTGATCAATGCCACGCTCAGGGTGGGCAAGCGGGGCTACATCATTGACACCCGCTCTCTGAATGTGGCCCAGCAAGCCAGAGCCAAAGGAGGCGGCTTTGAGCAGGAGGCTCATTATCCCCAGTGGCGGCGTATTCATAAATCCAACGAGAGGTGAGGTTCCCGAGAGGTAGGTGAATCCTGTCAGAAACACTGAGCCCTTAGGGTTCAAAAGTCACAGCTTCTCAAGTGAAACCTGCAGATTAATTCAGGGTCAATAACTGGCTGGATAACTCTTCTCATTGTGTTTTGTTTTCGTGTCAGCTATATCAAGGATTTTTTTTTAGACAAGGTCTCACTGTGTAGTTTAGGCTAGCTTTGAACTCACTGTGTAGCCCAGGCTGGCCTCGAATGCACAGGTGATCCTCCTGCCTCAGCCTCCCTAGTGCTGGGATCACAGGTGTGCACCACCACGCCCATCCTCAGCAGTTTTCAAGTACATGGCACATTATTACTAGCTATGGGCACCCTGTTGTCAAGTCGGTCTGCAGAACTTACACTTCCTGAGTGACTGCAAATTTGCATCCTTGGTTAAATGTCATTTTGATTATCTTTTTAAAAGATCAACTCTCTCATTATATCTTACTAGATAAGCAAAACCTAGTAACAAAACAACAACAAAACCAAACAACAAAAACCAAAACCAAAACTTCTCTTGGGCAGTGAGGTTGGGTTTTAGTAAATAAATAGCCGTCCTTCTCTTCTCTGACCCTCGGCTCCATCACCACCAGGTCTGTTCCTCTACGTGTAGGTGGGGGAAGGTACCAAACGGATGCAACAGATTTGCTGCTTATAATCTCCCTAATTTAAAAGAGCTCCAGGATTTCATTTCTTACCTCTTTCTCATCCTGTTTGCCTCACCTAAATAATGTCTGGTTCCATCTTCAACGAAGGCTGTAGGGCGTGGGAGGCAAAGCTGAAGAGAGTGGCCCAGTGCTGGTCCCTTGTCCCACAGAAGGCCCAGGGTCGTGCTGTGCTGGGGTGCAGCGAGGGCGGGGCTGCGTGTGGGTGCTGGTGCTCCGGCCGCTCCCCTGCAGCTGAGCCCAGCTGTGCACAGGGAGAACCCCTGCCCGTGGCCGCACCTGACGCGCCTCTGCACAGCACTTACTCGTTTTTCAATGGTAAATCTTCAGCTGACTGAGGAAAAATATAGTATTGTGAACTGCTGTTGCCTATGGATATTTTGAAGGCTGGGTTTATCATTCTATTTCATGTTTTAGTTATATTTTGCTTTCCCTTTCTTGTCTTTAAAAGATACCACGTTCTTCAGGAGAGCTTAATCAAACTCGTGGAAGCCTGTAATGACCAAACGCACAACATGGACCGGTGGCTCGGCAAGCTGGAGGCCTCCAACTGGCTGGGCCACATCAAGGAGGTCCTGACCACCGCCTGCCTGGCGGCACAGTGCATTGACAGGTGCGCGCCTGCCCTAGGCTGCGTTTGTCCAGAGGCGTGTTTACAGTCTGTTCTTACCGCGCATGCTACATTCAGGTCGTTTTAAAAATCACTGTGTGAGGGAAAACCATTCAGTTACTGAGGGATAGTCAGAGCCTGGCATTAATACATAATTAATATTTGCTGCATGTATGAACCACCTCTTATACATATCTTCTATTACACAACTTTTAAAAGTTACTAAAGGACCTATTTTTCCTATAAAATCCTTAAATTATGAATTTACCAATTTTCTGTTTCTCACGCTATGAACCACAATCAAAGGAAGTTTTCTTCTTTCTTCTTGGAGAGCCAAACTTGCCTCCATGCTTTCGCCCCCATGGAAAGGAGATGTGGTTTTGTTACACAGCAACAAGATCTTTTGTCTCTCAGACACCTTATTCCAATCCGCTTGCCATGCGAGGTCACGCTGCATCTCAAGTGGAGAAGTTGATGGTAGCGCTGTGATGTATATGGAGTGATTTTAGTTTTTTCACTCAGTTGAAAGTTGCTGACCTTGAGATGTGGCAGAAGACTCGGACAGAGGCAGGGGCTAGGTAGACATAATTGCAGGGGCTTGGAATACCCTTTGTAAGCAGGGGATTTCCACTGAAGCCATCGGTGGGTGTAAGTATTGGCACCACCTAGCTGGGTGGCACTTTTCTTTGAGACTAACGTATCTTACTGGTGCTTCCAAGTGATGGAAGCAGGTGTAGTATTTCACGGTTATGTTTACCATCTTGTGGTAAATCAGCCCTGCCGCAAGAACAGCTAGAGACCCTTGGGGTCCATGTCGCCAAGCTGTCACTGTGGTTTTAGGGTTAGGTAAAGCTCTTGTACCCAGTGAAACATGGAAGCTAAAGGATGGGGGGGGGGTCTATAATGCAGAACTCTGAGCCACTGTGGGTGAACTTCAAGGAGTCTGTTATTTTCAAATTAATAACTCGCAGGTAATTCATCAGAAGACAGAAAGCTAGTTAAGTACATCATTTACTTTGTAACAAAAATTGGTTTATCCTGTATCCTAAATAGGCAATTATAGAGTTAAGTAAATTACAGTTCATCACTTTAAAGATATTATATAGTCATTAATACAGGAAATTGCTTTTCTAACTCTTCATGGGAAAAGAATTGACCGGGGTTATCAAACATGAAATTTACCTTTTCCAAAAATGTTTTCAGTTTTTTTTTTTCCATAAAAAGGGTGGAAAAAAAATCAATGGGGATTACAGTTGATTTCATTTGGTGTTTCTTCCATTCTCTTTAGAATAGGGTCCCAGGCACTCATAAATCTTAAAGGACAGGGACATCATTGCCACTAGCTTTCTAGATTGACTGTCCTTGGGTTTTTTGTTTTGCTATTTTTTTTTTTTTTTTTTTTTTGTACTGGGGATTGAACTCATGATCTCGAGTTTGCCAAGCAGGCACTGATGCTACTGAGCTAAACCCCCCGGCCACTGTTTTTCTTTGTTTTGTTTCTGATCCCCTGTTTCTGAAAGTGTGCTTTAGAGCTTTTTCTCAGATCCATTATAGTTTATGAAGGTGTCCTTTTAGTAACCCAATGCATAGGCAAAATTGAAGGTCAGAAAAATAATTTTAGTATATGTTTATAGTTTGGTGAGAAAAAGCTTACTCAACTATTAAAACAGGTAAGTTACGTGCCTTCTGTGATGGAAATGCTTTTGACTGATTTTTCAAGGGTTAGAACATTTAGCAGAAAAGTGCCATAAACTTTGTTATAACCAAGATTTTTACCATGTGAATTGTGAAGCTCACTGTAGTCTCCCCTTTTCCCCAGACAACCTCTCATCTACCCGGTGCCTCACTTAGACTCCAGCCCCTCCCAGCAGGATAGATGCATGAGACACAAGTGTCGTATGCAGTAGGCGTCTATCATTACTGGAACCCTGACCCTGTCAGGGGTGCCCATCTGTGCTCTGGATTTTCCCTCCAGGGAAGGTGCGTCCGTGCTGATCCACGGGACGGAAGGAACTGACTCCACACTGCAGGTGACCTCCCTGGCCCAGATCATCTTGGAACCGAGGAGCAGGACCATCCGGGGCTTTGAGGCGCTGATAGAGAGAGAGTGGCTCCAGGTGAGCAGAGCTGCAGGCGGGCGAGGGGCTGCCAGTCGCCGGTGCTGCCGTGCCGCTTTGGGCGGGGGCACAGTGTGCGATGGGTGGAAAATTTTAAATTGTATGTTTAAACTGTATGTTTAAATTGTGGGCCAGTAAATCTCTCTGCCCCTCATTAAGTGTTTATAATCTTCACTATCTCTCAGGGCTTAGGTCCATCTTTGCTTACATTGTTTATTTGGTACCTTGTTCAAATAAAAGCCTCCTGTTAGCTGTACCTCAGCCTCCTTACTCTGAAAATGCAGAATGGGCTAAACTCTGAGCCTTCTGACTTCACGTCCCGTGTTACAGTCTCCGGGTGGAGAGGTGTGCTCTGGCTCGCCTCCCACTCTGTACACTGCCTTTTTAGCCGGTCTACCTTCCATATTTGGTGAAAGTCTGTTCAACTACATTTCTCCTGATCCATAGTAAACAAATGAGAGTGCTTTAACTAATCACATGTTCCATTTTAATCTGTATCCAGATCCACGTTCCAGTAGCCACTAGAAAGTTTTCAAAGCACTGTCTTTGTCAGATAGAGTTGAATAAAGTCCCAAAGACAAAGCAGGCCTGTGAAATGAGAGTGCTTGTGGTGAGGACGGTATTTGGGTGCTGGGGACAGAGGCCAAAGGGTGCGTAAATTGACTTTGGGTGGTAGGTGGTAGTCTCCTGCAGTTTGGGAGGGGAAGAAGATCATTAAGGACAGCTTTATCTCTAAGATAAAAGTATGGTTAGTCGAAGATCTCCTCAAGACAGTCAGTAGCTTTCCCCCCTGTAACAAAAGCATTGTTCCCAAACTGACTTGCACACTTGGCCCACAGAGCGTGTGGTCAGCTCTATTTAGTGATGAGGGTTACATAGTTCTCAGCACAATTGACAGTTTCTGATAAAAAGAGGTGACTGTTGTCCTTCATTTTATATGCAAGAACTTATTCTTTGACCTTCCAAATTTTACAGCTCTCACAGGGTCAGTTTTACATACTTCCGTCTGGTAGATCCACTGCCCTGAGCCCAGGCGTGGTTCCCATGGTGCATCTTGACTGCACAGCCTCATCAAGGGTTTGGAAATTGTCCTTCCTCGGTGGCTGCAGTTACTCATTTTAAATGAAGAAGTAATTCGCCCAGGCAGGAGCCGCCAGGCCCTGTGATGCACTGCAGCTGATACCTTTTTGTGTGATGTGTGGGATGGTGTTAGTGGAGGGTGCTGACCCGTGCTCTCCGAGGGCCACAACAGTCACATTCCCGCCTTTCCCCCAGGCTGGTCACCCGTTCCAGCAGCGCTGCGCACAGTCAGCCTACTGCAGCAGCAAGCAGAGGTGGGAGGCGCCTGTGTTTCTTCTCTTCCTGGACTGCGTGTGGCAGATCCTTCGTCAGTTCCCCTGCTCCTTTGAGTTCAATGAGCATTTCCTCATCGTGCTCTTTGAGCACGCTTATGCCTCCCAATTTGGAACATTTCTGGGCAACAATGAAAGTGAAAGGTGGGTATGCTGCTCCTGTGGGGGATGCTGTATTATTAACTCTAGTGACTCCCTAAAAGGGACTAGGTGTGGGTCTGTATTAACGTCACTTATGTGAATGTGAAAGCTGTAGTCAGTATGAACTGAATTACATGAACTATAGTGTTGAATTTAGCCACAGGTTTTTTGCATATTTCGAAATGATGGGCAGAGGTCATTTATTTGTTTGTTTGTTTGTTTTTGTGGTACCAGGGATCAAACTCAGCCACCTCATGCTTGCCGGACAAGCGCTTATGCCACTGAGCTAAATCCCCAGCCCCCAGAGATCTTTTATTGACTTTGCTGGGAGGAAGCCATCATGATCGAGGTGTGTGTCAGAGCCTGAAGCACCCTGGCTGGCACACCCACTGATACTCCTGAGCGTGACTCTGTCACAGCAGCTGGAACATGGGAAGAGAAATAGTGATCGCCCTTTAGTCAGCTTCCAGCACTCTAACAAATACAGCAGTGTCTCGCTTTACAAATCTAATGTGCCTTACAATTTTGGAGAAGAGATCTGCGTTTGTTTGTGTGGGGAAGATGGCTGTGGTGGTTTGTTACCAATGTGGAGTTTGCAAAGGGAAGCAAAATGCTGTGGAACACTTGTTTGCAAACCGAATTGTTTGCAAACAGGCACTGGGGTTTGACAGTAATTCACTAGGAAAAGCTCACTTTGCCTTCTGGTTTCCAAGGCTGGGTCCTTGACTGGGCGCACCTGTTGCTTTCTGTTGTCTGTTGGGCATTGACAGGGGTGGGGAGGGGGTGCTGGTACGAACAGTCACCCCATGAGAAGGAGGAAAAGAGGATGTAAGTGGGGCCGGGGTGCCACTTAGAAATCAGTGATTTCCAATTATATAGTAATGCTAACTTCCCAGGGCAAATTAAGAGACGTGTTCACTAGTTATAATTCTGGTCTTGAGATAAACACCAATCTTTCATTGGAGGCAAGTACTCTGCCACTGAGCTACATTTTCAGCCCCTCTTAAAATTTTAATTTTGAGACAGAGTGTCTCTAAATTCTCCAGGCTGGCCTCAAACAATGTATAGCCTCCTGCTTCAGCCTCCTGAATACCTCAGATTAGAGTGGCATTACATACAGTCTTATATTCTCTTTTGGGAAAAGTAGTGAAATTTAATTCTTTTGCAAGGTTAAACTTCTCTGTACTCAAACTCTACATTAATTTATTTTCTTTTAAATGACTCTGAATTTAATTTACTGGTACTGCAGAATTTTATATCTCTCTTCCTTGATGAAATATGTTCCTAATTTCCTTTTCAGTCACATTCTATATCTGGTTTGGGTACCAATGTTATAAAAATTGTTCAGAGTATGTTTGGGAGTAATTCTACTTTGTTTCTGCCCTAAAAGATTTAAAAATAAGACTGGAATTACTTTTAAGTTTTAACCATGTGACACAGGTGCTTGCTTTGGGGGGACATGCTGGAGGGTGGTTCATGTAATCACTGTAGTTCCCTTCAGGCCTTTCCTAGCTTCTGCTCTCTGCCACCTGTGAGGGTGCTGGAGTGAAACCCAGGTAGGCCGTGTCAAAAGACTGAAGGAACTGGTTGGTGCTTTTCTTAACTCTGTTTCCATAAATTTCTACTTTGATAACTTATCTTTTGTGAGTTTCTTAGTACTTTAAAGGAGAATGTTGTATTTTAAATTTTATTTTGAGTAGAAGGGGATGAGGAAAGTAGCCCAATATTATATATAGGGAGCCACAGACAAATTTAAAAAAATAGGCTTTGATTTATTGTAGCAGTTTAAGTGTGGCTAATCTGTAAAGTCACAGTTCTCATTTGTTTCAATGAAATTTGTCTTCTGAAGAAATTATAAGCAACAATATTGTCTCAAATGAGAAGAAATACAATTAAAATAAATGAAAGAAAATGAAATAAAAAAAAAAAGAAATCAGTGATTTTAGGGAAAAAAAACTGGCCCCAAGAAAACTTCAGCTTAAACAGTGTCCTGTGAAAATTTAATGTGTTCTCTTTTTGGTTAATGTAAGCAGGCTGTCTTCCAATCTTTGTTAAAATTTACTCTTTTTCTAAAACCTGCCAGTCCACTGGCCTTCCACACCAAGAATGTTACAGTTCAGTATCAGGCTTAAGATGAACACTGTTCCTATAGTTGGATGTGGATTAAATTTATCTTTACATTGAGATTTGCTTTATTTTTAATCATTGACAATTTGTCTATTTAATATGTATTTTACCTAAAAGCTAAGAAGTTCTCTAAAAAAGTTTTGTTTGAGATTTGATCAACTTCCATTTTTAATAGGATGCATATAATTTTCGTGACTATCCACTAAACATCTTGGAAACGAGTTAGCGAGCTTTTTATAGTCAGCTATTTTAAATTAAGCTGCATCCCCAGATAGGGCAAAGGCCTGTTGCATATGCTGTAGATCTGTGACGGGAAACCTTGGAGAGCTTTCAGTGACATATACGTCACTGCCCTCGATTCAGGTTTATCACCTGTGAGAGTCTTTGTTTCTCGTTACACGCTGTGTTTAGCCACACAGAGAAAAGCAGTTCACCACCCAGGGGAGCTTCGCTGAGGGGAGCTGGTGGGCAGATGCTGTGAATCAGCTGCCTTCATGGCCGTTTTCTCTCTCCATCAGATGTAAGCTGAAGCTGCAGCAGAAGACGATGTCTCTGTGGTCCTGGGTCAATCAGCCGAGCGAGCTGAGCCGGTTCACCAACCCTCTCTTTGAAGCCAACAACCTGGTCATCTGGCCTTCTGTGGCCCCGCAGAGCCTGCAGCTGTGGGAAGGTATCGGCAGCCCGAGGACCCTCCCACTTGTGTGCTGCCCATGCATGCACTCTGCACTCTGCAGGATGTGGCCCCAGACCCATGTGCAGTGGCCCCACCTCCCAGCATGGGCCTGTTCTCTCCTGCGTGTCCTCACCCGGTCTCGCTCTTTTCAGACCTCACTGGGAAAATTAATGATGATATAAGACACCACCCTTTATCTTGTTCTCTTCTGTTTTCCTAGATAAGAGTACTTTCTCTGTTTTATTTTTATTTTTTGGCATGCTGGGGATTGTACCAGAGTCTTCGTGCTGAACTTCATTCCCAGCTCTGTTTATGCTGAGACAGGATACAGGGCCTCCTTCCTCAGTGACTCAGTCGCCCACTCTGGACCCAAATTTAGGATTCTCCTGCCTCAGGCTCTAGTGTGCTGGGACTACAGGCATGTGCCACTGCACCCTGCTAGTGTTATTTTTTGCATAAGAGGGTTGGTGGGTAGTTGAGATGCAAATAAATTAGAAGCTCCTGGGAGCAGGTTTCTCTTTTCCTTTATGAAGCTGTCACTGGGGTAGGTCCCCCTGTGAAATGCTATCAGATGCTTACATGGCCAGCCATTCCAGTAGGTCTAGAAGTAGTTGCAAAATATCACTGGTGCAGAATTTTGAGCTCTCTCATTGTTTGTGTGGAACAATAACCAATGTAGAATCTTCAAATTATTCCAAAGTACGTTTTTTTGTTTTCTTTTGTTTTTTACAAATACTAACTTCTCAGACTCTTGAAGCTTATCCTAAGTAGCAAAGCTTGTTTAAAAAAAATATACCTGGGGCTGGAGGTTTAGCTCAGTGGCACAAGTGCCTGCCTGGCAAGTTGCAAGGTCGTGAGTTCAATCCCCAGTACAAAAGAAAAAAAAAAAATTACCTGTGGGACACGGTGGCACGTAGGCTCACACATAACCACAGCCCTGAGGAGGCTGAGGCAGGAGGATCACGTCACTTAGAGGCCAACCTGTGCTATCTAGTGAATGCAAGGCCAGCCTGAACTGCATAGCATGACCCTGTCTCAAAAGAAAAATAGTCACCAAAGTTTAAAAAATAGTAGCTTTTCTTTAGACAAAGACTGTAAAATATAACTTAGTTTCTGTGCATTTTGAAGACTGTGAGCACATCTTTACTCCTGTCTGTGTCAAGCTGCATAAAGTATGGATAAAAGTGAGGTAGCGTTTGATAATCAGGTGACTGCCGTAAATGTGAGCTGTGATGCTGTGTTCCAGCGTGGTCTGCTCCCCGGGGCAGCTCATGAGGGGTGTGCTTTGCCCTCATTTAAGAGGCCCTCGGGTTCTTTGCCCTGTGGGTCTGTTTCTGCCCCTTCTCTGGTGTGAGCCATGGGGAAAAAAGGGAGGCAGGGAGTGTGAAGCACATTCCCCTTCCCTCTAAGGCGGCACTGGGCCCTGAACCGGTCTTTTCCCCTCCGGACTCACTAGGAATTTTCCTGCGGTGGAACAGATCCTCCAAGCACCTGGACGAGGCGTATGAGGAGATGGTGAACATCATAGAGTATAACAAGGAGCTGCAGGCGAAGGTCAACATCCTCCGGAGGCAGCTGGCCGAGCTGGAGACGGAGGGCGGGCTGCAGGGGAGCCCCTGAGCGGCCGGACCACCGCCTCGCTCCTGCCCTTCCCTGCGAGGCTGGGACAGGAGGCTTCACCTGGGACTCTCTGATGTTATGGCTTTGCCGATACCAAGGAACAAAACTCACTCCTGTCACTCCTATTTCATGTGGCCCGCCACTGGGCAGCCTTGTGCTGTGGTAGCTGGAAGGAGGTGCTCGGTCGGTATTGCGTTTCACTGGCGACATGACCTCGCTTGCCATTTGCCCGGCTGCCTCCACTCCCACCCCCACCTCCACCTCCACCCCGTGCTCCAGCCCAGTCCAGGACAGGAGACTCGTCAGGGAATAGCTGATGGTAAAAAAAGGGTCTGGCTTTTAAGAACTCAGTGTAGAAATGTTTTCTAAAGCTGAAATGGTGGATAACCAAGAACTTCGTGTTTAACCTGCCGTTTCCATTACCTTTACCCGTTAAAATAACCAGTCTCTTTAAAACAGTTTTGGGACTAACAAAACTGAATTCATTCTCAGTCTGGCTTGTCAAGAAAGGAGAATTGAAATACTACTCAAGATGAATTCTTCCTACAAGGGCAACAGGTAGGATCCTCTGATATTTACAAGGGTTAAATTTCTTTTAAGAGGAGACATTAAAGGTGTGTGCAATATAGAATCAGTGACAATTTGTTACCCGTGCAGAACTGGTACTGTTGAATTGGTTTTTCAGGTTTCGGGCTGTACATATAAAATATCTGTCAAATGTTGGCTGAAAACCGAAGCTGTCACTTACATAGAACTGTTAGCAGTAAGCTTCTCAGATGGTTTCCTTAAGCCCGAGCCGCACTGCCCTGTCTGAAGTTCTTACTGCACTGGTTTATACCTGTTTGTGTGTTTATGCGTTTTACTTAACTTTTAAATATTCAAAGAGTTTACTGATACAAAGGTTAATATGTTCTTGTTGGCTTGAGCAGCTTGCAGATTCATCTGGGCTGCTTATTTGTCCATCCTGTGTTAGGCAAACTTAGCTGGAGCTTCTGAATACAGCACCTCTACTTGAAACCGCTGAGAGTTCCGGAAGTGTCTCAGTGTCACAGAGCAGCCTGGCTGCGGCTGTGAGATGCTGGTTTGTTTACACCTGCTGTGTTCAGTCCTGGCTCAGTGCTCTTCTTACTGCACTGCTCCTTTCATCAGTACTGTCCATTCTGGTTTTCTCATTGAGGAATGATGTTTAGTTCAATTTCCACACCATCTGTGTACAACTGCTGCAATGTGGAACACAGCAGACTGGATCTCACCTCAGACTCTGTGTTGAGGCAAAAATACTGCTTTAAAAATTGACTCTGGCAAGACAGACGGCCATGTCCAGAAGCCCCTATGGTCAGCGCTTTGCATCTCTAGTCGCTCGAGCCTTCCCTGGCTGCCTCCTTCCTGAGACTGGTGGCAAAGGCCAGGAGGCAGGCAGCGGTCCAGATCCTTGGGCTGAATTTCCTGCCTTCTTTCCAAGCTCACTTTTGTTCTTGGATTATTTTCCTGGCTGCAGTTTTAAATCCTAGGACACGAATCCATCACCAAAAGATGGAGGAACCAGGGAGCAGGGTCCTGCCTGGCTCTGCCTGTGTCCCTGGCTGCCTCCTTGGTACTGGCTCTTGAAAGCGGCTGGCAGTGTCGGCTTGTGCAGCCGACCTCTTTGTTTTCTCTGGCCCACAGAGGAAGAAAGACCCTTTTTTTCTGTTTTTGGGCCTGTAAGGAAAATCACCTGAGTTTCACTTCTTTAGCAGTCCTTCTAAGTGACTCCCACCCTCCTGTGGCCAGGGCTCGCTTGGCAGGCACAGTGCAGTGTGCCCTGTGCCTGTGCTGGGAGCAGGCACTGTCTCCCTGGTGAACAGCGAGCCAGTGGTGCCAGTGCAGGGTTCTAGTTCCTTTTTCTTTCCCTTACAGAGACAGCATTCGTCACCGCTGTTCCCACAAGCTTGCATTTTAGTATTCACTTATAAGTAGGGGGTCATCCAGGCTTCAGGTCTCTTTGCAGGTTGTAAAGACAAACCCTGGTCTCAGGGGCTTTGAGTAGGGTTGTTTCATAATGCATTCATGGGAGAGAACATAAATGAGTGTGTTAGCAGTGCAATTTGAAAGTGTTTAATAATGCAATTCAATTATCCTTCCCTTGGGTGAGAAGAAGAAATAAAATGGATATGTCCAAGAGAAGATTCACATCAAGCATTAGGTTTAGGGAATTGCCTGTGATAAATAAATGTGGCTTTAAAAACTTGGAAGGAAGAGAAGGGAGCTGAATCAGGGAGCGAGCAAGTGCGCTGCTGGGCCAGGAAGGACCGAGCCAGACACACTCAGATTCGGGCGCATCCGCCGTGGCCGCCACCTCTGTTCCAGTGGAGCAGGGTTGAGTGGACACTGGGGTTGTAAAGTGGGGTCATAAAGAAGCCCCACGAGGACTGTTTTAAACACACAGAGGACACTGTCCTCCTTTGTCAGCAAGACAAGGGTTCTTGGGTTTAAATGAGTTTTTGAAAACCAAAAGAACACAGCTATTTGATTATAAAACCGGAAACGTTTTTGGTCCGAGACTTTTCAGTAATTATTTGGTCAAAATTATTAGGTGGGAAGAAAAGCAGAAATAATAAGCTAATAGTTTACACTGAACTAGAAATGTTTTTTATTTCTAAGAAAAACAAGGCTGTAGAAGCAAGATTTTTACAGTGATTTTTGGGCAACCTTGGGAGTACCATGATGGACATTCACTGAAAATCCCATGGAAAGGATTTTAAAACTTTATAAAGGATTTAAAAGGGTTTGAAGAACTTTGAGGCCTGACTTAGAAGTGGAATCTCATTTATTTTAAAAGATGAAATTTAGTGGGATTTGAGTCTTTCTTTCAGCCAGTAATTGGTTTATATTTTTTTAAAAAAATCATTATCATGGGAAAGATTCAACCAGTAATTTAGAGTCTTGAAGTGAAAAATGGTAACATTTCACTGCATTTTGAAAAATCTGCTTAAATAACCGCAGCAGTTTTCTGGTCTCAGCGAGCTGCTGTGGTTGATCCTGGATCACTGGGATCATTCGCGCTCAGACCATCTGAGGCGGGGGTTTACCCCTCACCCACCCGCAGATCTGAGAGGTGGAAAACTGCAGAAAGCTATTACGAACATTATTCTTGAGAAAAAATGTTCCCTGGACAGCAGCTGGGCAGTGTTTAGAACTATTCCCCTGGCCTGGGCGCCCTGACCTTCGGGGGCCGAGGGAACTGGCACGTCTGGGACAGGTGTGTGCTGCACCGGCGGCCACTTCCGCTCACCGCTTCTTTTTCTTTCCATGTAGAAGCCCCTCCCAGAGCTGTTATTTTAAGTTATTGCCAGATAGTATTTTTGTGTTTTTCACTATGAGAACAGAAAACATCAAAAGACTGACTTCTGCTTTATTTATTCTTAGATGATACGAAATGCTAAATTTTTTTCATCTGTCAGTTTTCCAGTGTTTCACTTCTGGAATAAAACTATTTTTACCTTCACTGAATCTCTATGGCCCCCTGTCAACAGCATCCCTTTTTTTTAAACCAGTCGTCTCAGAGGAGTCCATGTGAAATTCCAGGACTGGGTTTCAAAAGTACTGAACTTTTTGCCTAAGTTCTAAGAGCCCGAAGGCTAGGTCTCCTGATGAGCTCGGCAGAGCACGGTCTGTGTTCAGCTGGAGGTCGGCGCTGGAGCTCGCTGTGGACCCTGCGTCCGTCCTCGTCCTCCTGTCCTGACCGGAGCTCCCTGGCCATGCAGCCACCTGCAGCTCTAAGTGGAGCAGGGCTGTGCGGCACTGCGCCCTTGGCAGGCCAGTCACTCGCCTCCCTTTTAAACCGCGGTGTCTTTGGCGAGGTGAGTTATTCTACACAAGTACACTCGGATCCCATTATTCAGAACCCACGTAGATCCTGTCCCATCTCCACTAACAATACTCTACTCGCACAACTTAGTTTATAGAAAACAGAATGTGTATTTCTTCACTAGCCCGGTGTCTGGGTTGCACTCTTGGTATATTTGAATGTGACTCTTGGATTTAAGTGCACTATGACTCGTCCTCCGTGTAAAATTGCACTGTATGGCAAATGTGTCTGTAACGTATGCTTTGCTGAACCTCAGAGTGCTGTAAGGTACAGGTCTTTATACTGTGAACCTGTCTAAATATATATATATGTGTTTATATATAGCCTTAGGGGGAATCCTGAACTTTTGTAAGTCTGTGTAACCTTTTAATATTCTTTGTAATATTCACCACATGATGAGCTCACTGTGTGCGGTAGCTGGACTGGAGTTGGCTGGTTTAACAAGCTGAGTGTGCTGAATCAAGCAGCAGTCTTGACGAATGTGACACTGTTCTCAGTGTGTGACGCTTTCATGTGGCACTCTCCCCCAGCCACAGAGGACAACACGTTGCACAGATGCTAGTGTTAAATTTCTAGACAATGGTAATAAAATTTGAATATATTCAACCTGATAAATCTGTAGGCTGATTTTGTTTTTTAGTATTTGCATGAGTTTTGATGGTATTTCAGTTAAAACTGCTAGATATTTTTTACCATATATTTTGGTAAAACAGAGAGCTACAAAAATGTTGCGACATGAGTCAGGGATTTAGCTCAGCAGCACAGCACCTGCCTGTGGGCTTGAGATCGTGAGTTTGATTCCTGGCACCAAAACCAACCAACCAACCAACCAACCAACCCTAGGTCTCCTCCAAGAGCTGACACCCCTTCTCTGGGTGCAGCTTCCCGTGCAGTGTATGGGATTCACTGACAGCAACAGGGCAGGACAAACACATCAGCCACCAGGTGGTGACGGGAGACAGCGTGGCAGTGGTGACAGGGTCCTGGTCCTCAACACCAGGAACTGACACTAGTAGCAGATGGACACTGTAATAAGTAGAAGACCATTCCAGTCTCGAAGTGCTACTGTTGCAGGAACATTTCCAAGGCAAACCAAAGTGAAAGGAAGACTCTTTGCACGGAGAAAATAAGAAGGCAGCATTTAATCTTTACACCAGTGTACTGTTGTGGGATAATTTCACAAAGGCAACAGGCCTGAATTTAGGAGTTTAGTTTATATAGAGTTTAGGAGTAGGAGGTGCAAAGCAAGTGACAAAACGTTATATAATTGATTACTTGCATCGAGTCATATATTGACAGGCCAATCTTGAACAGATTTGTTGAAACAGAAGAATTATCATATATAGAAACAAGGGACAAGGGGAGGGTCCCTTACAGAGTGAGCATAGCTAAAAGTGTCCTTGAATTAGCCCAGGGTGCTTTAAGGTGTAGACAGTTGTTGACTCAGTGCTCATGAGAGCTGTGCAGCTGGGCTTCAGAAACCCTCAAGGTCAATTGAATTCAACAGACACAGCAGAACAGAAACTTGGCCAGAGACCTCTTAATTGATCATGAAGTATCTGTAAGTTTGTTATTTTACAAAAAGTGTTCTCACATTATAATTGTGCCCCAACACCACATTAAGCTTATCCTACCCATCTGCTCACACGGACACCCTGACTCCCCCGAGAAGGATGGAGAACCAGTCTGCCCTTCTCAGAGCCCGGCCTTGCCTGGTGTAGACCGGAGTTCGGTTTCAGCCTCTTCGCATCCAATCAGGATTCAAATCCAGAGGAAGCATGGGCCTGAGAGGTGCAGCACAGGTAACGTTCACATCCGACCGCCCAAAGTGGGGGAGGAAATGGTGCGACCTGCCCCCCACCCCCAAGCCCCCTGGCTTTCATTCCCCGGAAGTCAACCCTTATCCGGGCCTCGGGAATGTGGGAGACCTTAGAGCTGTCCACCCCCCCACCCTACTGGGGCTTCAGATCTCTTGCGAATTCAGCAAGCGTGGGAGGGGCTGCTCTGTGGGGGCCACACCGCGATGCCAATCCCCAACCCGCGCGCGCGGAGCTCTAGGAGCACACTCATACCCGGACTCCTTCCCTTCCCGTCCGGATTCTCAGGCCCTCGGTGGCGCGTGCAGCCTGGGCATTGGACGGTTCAGAAACTCCCCAGCGATCGTTATGGGCCCGGAGTTTGGGAACCCGGGCTCTCCATGCCGCTTCTCAAACTGCTGCGGGCCGTGGATCGCCGGGGTTGGGCTCCATCCCCAACGGGGCCCCGCGGGCAGGCCGGGGCCGGGGCTGATCAATTTGCATTTCCCATTTGCTGGTTGACTCTACAGACCCAGCCCTGAAGGTCACTTACTTCGCCCGCGAGGTCTCCCGAGTTGGCGACACCAGTGATTGGGCGGCTCCAGGCTCTTCCCGGCGCGCGCCGGGCGCTCTGTCCCGCGCTTGTCGCGGCTCCAGGAGGCGTGGACTCCCCTGCCCTGGCCGCGCTCGCCCTGGCAGCTCCCCGGGGTCTGCTCCTTGGGGGAGACTAGGTGCCCTCCGCCAGCGCCAGGGGCGGCTCAGGACGGCAGGGGGCGGCCCCCGCGCCGGGGGGTTGCCAAGCAACCTGGCCCTCGGTGGATCCCTAGCGGCGCGGAGCCCGCGGATTGGTGCATGGCGGGGCGGCGACGGCTTAAAGGCAGTGGCGCCGGCTCCGCGCGTCCTCAGCCGCCGTGGGCTCAGGTCAGTACGGGCAGGCGCCGGTGAGTCCAGTCCGTGGGGCGCGGGCGCTGCGGGTCGCCCGGCACCACAGCCGCCCCACTTTGGGAACGGTGCCCCGGCTGGAAGAGGAACTGTCCCCTAAATGGTCTGCCCTGCCATCTGGGGACCCCGCGGCAGGGTGGGTCGCCACACCTTTTCCCCAGGCCCGCCTGCGGCTGACCCGCTCTGCTGAGCCCGACCTCCCGGACCCCGTGCTCTCCGAGGCGGGAAAGTAGAGGTGGCGCAAGGCGGCTTTGGGACCCACGGCGGACCTCTGTCCCCGCGGGCCAGCGCTTGACTGCACAGCGGGAGAGGGCCCCGCTTCGGGGTGAGCTGCGCGGGTTAAACCGGAGCTCAGCGCTCGGGGCTCCGGAGGCCCGGTTTCTCCTTGGGTCACTTAATGGAGCAGAGGCTCTGAGACGAGAGAGACCACTTGGCTAACACGGCCGGGAAAGTGAGGTTCGGGCGGGGGGACTCACGGCGGCCGACGTTGGGCGTGGTCATCAGGACGGGGGAGGGGCACTGGGCACTCACCTGAGCAAGGCCTTGCAGCGGTGCTCACCGGGGCTGGCAAGGAGGGCACGCGCAGGAGAACCCTTGGGGACCCGCTCCCAGGACAGCCAGGGAGCTGCAGGGATCCGCTGGTCCTGGGGGCGGCGCCCGTCTCCGGCGGGCGGATTTCTAGCTACTGTGCAAATCGCCCCCCGCCCCGCCCCCACCCCGGCTGAGTTCAGAGTCGTCCACCTCAGGGTGCTGGGCTGGATGAGGGTCCTGCTGCGTTGATGCGCGCAGGCGTCAAGAGGCCTGGGCTGGTCCGGTCCATTATGTTGGGGGCGCCTCTGCCAACCTGGTTCTCCTTGATCTCTTGCAGTTAAACCAGACCGTGGGAGGGAAGTGTGTGGCTCTTTGATCTTTAAGGAGGGACTGCGGGTCTTTGCTGGTTTCTCTCAGTAAAGTTCTGTTTTAGACCAGCTGTTCACCAAGTCTGATCCGGGGAACACTGCGGGTCCCTGAGAGCTTTTGTCAAAACTTTTAGGGAGAAGAGGGAGATGTTTGCCTTCTTCCTCTCGCAAGAGACCACGCGCACCTTCCTCGGACAGCTGATGACCTGGGTATTCCTTGTGCCCGAATCTTCTGGGGTTAGGGTTTGGGGTGTGGATATATATGTGTGAATTTTCGGAGAAGAAATCAGTTTGTTTTTAGTGCTTCTGCTGTTCGTCCTTGGCTACCTTCGCCTAAACCCGCTCCTAATCACTGTGCCTTTTAATTCCTGAGTTTGCTGAGTCTCCACGGAAAAGAAGCCCAAAGTAAGTGTACTTCATGGTCTTGATTTGAAACTTTAAGAAATTTTAAGCAGCGCAAAATTATTCTTGAATTTAATAATCATTCTAGAACACAAGGCTACCCATACATATATTTTATACTTAGGGATAGGTTATTGGCCAAAGAGGGGATATTAGAAGAACTGAGTTTTCCTCTCAAACCACCTGTGTCTTGAAATGCAGAACAAAATGAAATGAAAATCCTAACAATTCCCTGACTCACGGAGGGGAGGAATTTACTCCAGAGAAATGGGGCAAAACTAACTGAAAAATGTGGAAAGTGTGTTCCTTGGCTTTACTGCTGTAATTTACCTTCTGTGTGTCCTGCCCCAGACTCATTCCGACAGCATCACAGTGCCGGGAGCATCTTTTTAAGTCCGTTTACTTAAGAGTTCTCTGAGGAAAAAACTTGAAGAATGGCTAAACCGCAGGCAGGGGGAGGCTCAGTAAAAAGCCCCAGTGTCCTGTTAGTTTTTCAGGCTAACAATGAGTCAAATATTGAAACATCGAAAAGGATTAGTTATTAACTTGCATTGGCTGGAAAACACACAATCCAGCCTTATTTGGAGGGAAAAAACACTGGAAGAAATCAGTCCTGCTACTTTCAAGTGAGGGTGCAACTTGCCGAGATCTAGGAGGCTGAGTGAGCAGAAATGTGGGGGGAGGGCTTGGTTCCCGTACAGATGGAGGCACTGTTGTTGTTCTCTTTGCTTGTGCCCTTGTGGTGTCTGTCTGGTTGTGAAAAGATTCAGAAGAATGAACAAAGTGAGCTTGTGACCTCAGCCACTGCAGCTTGACAGCTCCCCAGAACACAGGGTTTTCAAGAGAGACCAAGAGCTTTTAATGTAGTAAGTAAGGCACAGGAATTTTGCTGCCAGGGTTCCTGATGCACACTGCAGCCTTGAAGGAAGGTTAAAAGCTAGTTAACCTTTGGGTTTTTGCAGAAGCTTTATCTGAGAAGGCTGAGATAATACCATTCTCTTTTCCCTACTACTTTACTGCATGAGCTTGGGGTTTTTCATACACTTCAAAGCAACAGATTGAGTGCCCAAGTGGATCCAAGAATCTGGCTGCCTTCTGCTAAGATAGATACCAGATTTTGTTAAATATGGTACGTTAACATTTATTGTTGAATGAATTAAAATGTTTAACACTTACTGGTTTTCTTTCCTTTCCTCCCTTCCCCTCGATTTCCCCTCCCATCTCCTCTTCTCCCTCCTCCTTTGTCTTCCCCCTCCCCTCCCCCACCTCTTCCCCTTTTGTGCTGGGGTTGAGGCCAAGGCCTGTGCCTACTGAGCCAGTGCTCCAACCACTCAGTCATTGGTTCTGATCTTCTGTACAGTAAATATAAACTTTGCAGCCCTCAAGTTTTAAGTGTAAAGGAGTCTGAAAGTAAAAACATGAGAGTTTTGGCCTTGAGAGAGTGCTAACACCTCACATGTGTGGTGGATCAACTAGTGTCAGCCTGTGGGAACACCCAGCTGAACCAAGCGCCGCCCTTCTGGGCATGGAAGGCCCACCTGAGCACTGCTGCCAGCAGCATAAAGGAGAACAGGGGAAGATGCAAGCTGCTGATTTCCCAGGAGAAGCTTTGTTACGGCAGGTTTTCCTAATACAAACTCACATAGTTGCTGGCTGTTCTTGTGGAAAGAGGCACTCAGGACCTCACTGTGGCTGAGGAGGATGGCTGAGCTCTGGTCCTTAACCTTGAGTATCACTTCCTGGTGTGGTGCAGAGCCCTCAGCCTGCTGGCACAGACTTTCTAGCTTCCACCACTGACCTTTGGCTCATCTGTTACTGGGACCTTGGTACAGACTTGCATGAGACATTGTTGTGCGTTCCAGGCCTCTTGTGGAACATTGCCTGGGGATCCAGGCCATCGGCTGGGTTCTTTGGGGTTCTGGCGTGGACAGATCTCTTCTACTCTTCTGCATTTGACTTTTTGGATGACTATTATAAGACACTCCTACAAATTTATGTGTGCTGTATCAAATCTATTCCCCTGCACAGGCTGACTACATTGAGAATGTGGATCTAATTTCACCCTTATGGGAAGGTGATGGGTGAACTTATACAGATGTGCAGATATCCCCGGGCCACCATTGTGCACACTGTCCACTACCATTGGGAGGATGTCCCTAAAAGCGTCCTGCAAGGGCCCTTTGCTGGGGCCTATCTGGGATACCCCCCTTCTAATGCTGTCCAGCTGGGAAGCCCAGGTTCCACCACAGGCAGGCAGGGCAACTTCTACTGCCTGTTTAGGATGATGGGCCAGAGGTGGTTCATAGAGCTGAGATGCCGGAGTCCAGCTGC